>JAXGGA010012377.1:0-38950 GCA_038373865.1 Uloborus plumipes | reverse complement strand
TTTGTTTATAGAAAACATCCGTACTTTTTTGCACAATGGATCAAATTCGCTTCAATTTTATTAAAACATGGGCAAAAGGCAAGGTTGAATCCAGCTTCTGGTTTTAGAGGCAGGGTGTAAAAAAATCAAAAAAATTCTTCAAGTTTAGTCAACAGTGCAGCATAGCTAGTAACAAAGCCAATAGGATGCTTGGGTTTATAAATAGATCTATTTCAAACAAATCTAAGAAGGTTCTTCTGCCTTTATATAGAAGTTTGGTAAGACCTCATTTAGAGTATGCTGTTCAGTTTTGGTCTCCATATCTTAAGAAAGATATTAATTTATTGGAAAGGGTACAAAGGAGGGCTACAAAGTTAGTGAAAGGACTTTCTAATTTAGACTATGATTCCAGACTTAGAATGCTTAATATGTATAGTCTTGAGCAAAGGAGAACCAGAGGGGACATGATTCAGTTGTTTAAATTTATCAAAATGAAAGATGTTATAGGGTTTAATTTTTGCACGGAAAGCAGGACAAGGGGTCATTGTTATAAGCTGTTTAAATCTCAGGCTAACCTGGAAATTCGGAAAAATTACTATTTTAGCAGAGTAGTGGGAACTTGGAATAGTTTACCGGAAGAGGCGGTGAGGAGCAAGGGAGTAGATAGTTTTAAGAGGGCCATTGATCTTCATTGGGATCTATAATTTGACTAGGACCAGCCCAGTTGGGCCCAGAGCCTGTTGCTGGTCGTCACATTTGTATTTGTATTTGTATTTGATTTAAATCAGATTTTTTTGATTTAAATCGATTTTTTTTGATTTTTTTTAAAAAGGACTGTAACAACTTTTGTAATTGATTAGGTTACCTTATAAATATTAGTAAGCAGGAAATTGATGCTGATAAAAATTTCAAAACAACAAAATTTCAAGTATTGTGTCACCAAAAAAATTTCATAACATTCAATGCAAAACGATTTCAATACAAATGCATATGATTTAAATATCAAAAGTAATATAGATGACATAGAAACACATTGAAAAACATAAAAACAGGGGAATTGAACAAACTGGAATTTGCTACATATCTTTTAATTAGTATGCTCTTTTATTTATTTATTTTTGCCTTGAAAAAATGATTTCTGATAATTTCGAAAAACTTGTTAGCAGTTTCCTGGAAGTGTTCCATCAGATAAAACTCAAGAGAGTTAAATAAAAAAAATATTAACTAAATGATTTTTTTTCTTGGGGATTTTTCTTTTTTAAACACAGTTTTTTTAGAAATTAAGTGTACTCTATATACAGAAAGGGTAATATTAATTTTAAGTTTTCTTTTTACATTTTTTTTTTAAGTAACGAATTTAAAGTGTTCACTGACTTAAAACGTGGATAAGAAGATTGAGTAAGGAGAGAGAAAACGAATAGATAACATTGAATAGATAGAAGTAATCAAGTGGGAAAAATCCATAGGGACAAAAATCAATATAAGGAAGAAAGGTTATGTTAACTAAGCAAAAGGCAGAATTGATGTAAATAAAAAAATCAAAAAGATTTTTAGGGTTAAGTTGAAAGATGATTTAAATCAATGATTTTGTAAAAAAAATCGATTGATTTAAATCACGATTTAAACACTGATTTTAATCATTTGATTTAAATCATTGACACCCTGTTTAGAGGGGATCATAATTGAAGGGTTTGGAGGATGAATTGGCTGCGTTAAATTTTTTGAAATACGCTCTGGACAATAAGTAATAGATATAGGTAAGCAAGGAAAACTTGGTACATCAAAACAAAAAGCAGATGCTATTAGACCAACTTCACGCACTCACAAAACCAGAAAATAAAAAAGCTACAACAACTGCAATAATAAAACTTTCAACTTTAATCACTCATAATTTCAGTTTTGTCACATAAACCCTTCATCTCCCAAGCCCTTCAATTAAGACATGAAAACAAAAATTGACGGGGATTCGCAAAAGCAAGTTTTAGGCACAAATCTGTAGTCTGGGGCTCTTCCCTGGTAACTGTTTGAAATTGGTATCTCTAAACTGCAGTCGTAGTTTATTCTCAATCACAATAATTGGAGCGGCGGAGTCATGAATGAAGCTACTACTTTATGCATACATGCTTAATGAAAGGAGAGTAAATGATGAGGGAATGCATTTTTTTTCTCGAGCAATAATATATAAAGCTGTATTCAGTTTATTTGATTTTTACGCTTAAAATTCAAATACAGAATTGAATATCCCAACATTATTTTTTTTTTAAAAAAGAGCATGCCCTAAATATAACAACAACAATAATAATACTGCATATATCATCACTTTTTTGCTAAGTAGAATAATGTGCGAGTAATATACAATTTTGAATAGGATTAGCAGAATAAGCTTTCATGCTTCAACTAATGAAACAAAATTTCAACTAACAACAATTATATGAAAGATGAAAATTCAGTGTAATTTACCATTTATTTCTAGCTGACATATCCCAGATTGATGGCTTTGAGGTTTTACAGGGGCCATCAATCGCTTGCTTCTGAAATGCATACAATTTTAATAACAAGTCCTCAGACGGCTGGAAAGTACCTATTTAAACAAGTGTTCATAATTTTAACGAAAAAAATAAATAAATAAACCGATACAATACAGAAAAAGTTTCGTTGAAATTATTCCAATACAAATATTTTTTTTTTCTCTCTGCCGTGCACATACATACAGGGTGTAAAGCAAAGGGCTCCTTGATTTCAAAATTGAATATCTCAAAAACAAATGATGATTTTGGAATGAAACGACCGGTCATACCTGCCACACACAACATGTCTACCTTGAAAATTTTATGATTTTCCCTATGAAACCGTGCTAAGACAATAACCTATTTCTTGATGAAAATTAGACACTAAATAAGTTATTGTAATTATATCACTCACTTTTCAGTAGTTATCTTAAAATGTTAACTTTTCTTTAGATTTTCAATTGAATAAATTCACTTCTGATATGCAATTTTCTGTGAAGTATGTGTTGCATATAAGCATGTTGGTAAGAAAAAAAAAAAAAAAAAACATGAATAATAAAAAATAAATAAAATAAAATAAAGTAATCTTCTGTAGCCATGCTAAAAAAACTTCCAATTGTCAAAAATATTAAAATACTTTCAAGATGTAAAAGGATTGAAATATTAACACAGGAAGCAATTTTTCGTTGACTATAGATGCTTTAAAAAAATTTAGTTATTAATTATAAAAATAAATTAAAATGCAATAGATTACGCTAAGATAACAATATGTAAAAACAGTGGCGGCGCCAGCTATGGGGCAAGGGGGGCAATTGCCCCCCTGTCGGGAACGTCTTGCCCCCCCATCGGGGAAAATTTCTTGCTTCGTCGGGAAAAAATTTCCGACGAGCAAATTTTCCGACAGAAATCTGAGCGCCGAAAATGTTTCTGATTCCGACAGATCGGTGATTTTCTTCGAATAAAATGATTTAACGAAAAAAACTATATTTTTTTCTAAAATATTTTCAGTATTCAACAAATTACACGATTTCAGACCAATTTCGAACACGAGAACCTTCGGGAAGCTGGTAGAAACAAGAGGAATCGGCGAGCTGCAGTCGTATCTCTTGGAAGAACGTTAAGTTCTGCTGGAGAAAATTATTTTTGTTCAGGTTGAAAAGGGCAAATCTTCCTTTTTTTTTTTCTCACTAGGCCCGGATTACCCATTAGGCCATCCTAGGCCCTGGCCTAGGGGCGCAAGCTGGAAAGGGCGCATATTGAGGAGGAAAAAGATTATTCATAGTTCGTTGATGAAATAAATAACTAAACAAACCTGAGCAGGAGAAAAAAAATTGAAAGGTAGGGGGCGTAATGCTTGAATCGAAATAATTCTGCTCAAAGCAAATACTTTTCAATACCTTCGATTTGAACAATCATTTCTTGAAAATATAGCACACAGGAAAATTAGTAACATCCATGGTATAGAAAATGGTCTATTATGAAACTTATTTATGAAATAATTTTTCTCTTGATGTCTTTAAATCATGTCAGTAAGTTTGTTTTGCAGTTAATAATTTATTAATTTATATTTATTTAAGACAGTCAACCTACAGAGCGTACGAAGTTTAAATTGTTGGAAGAGGGCATGTTAATCAATTTACCGAATGAAACTTCAAATTTTACCGAATGACAAAATACGAGCCTACACAAGTTCCAACATTAAACGAAAAGAGACATTAGACACCCTTATAAAAAAATTTATTACAAATTCACTTCCGAATTCGCCAAACTGACACATCATTTGCCAAATAAGAAAATTTTGGAGAGTTAGCAATGACCTCACGTCCGAGCTCCTCTTCTACAAATATTGTATATTTTGTACTCAAAATATTTACCATAGACATTTTATTTATAATTATATCAGTTATTGGGATTCACTTCCAACATATTATTTTTCAAAATATTTTAATGAAGGTCAAAACAAAGTGGATAAAAATCAGGACATGCCTTGAAATATGCTTTAATTAGAAGAACAATTAAAGAGTGTGATTCACTCAAAAAATTGTGAGGAAAGGAGCATCAACATTCTAATCTTTCTAATGTAGAAAATGAAAGAAAAACAAAAGTGTATCAAGAAAATCAAGAGCCGTGCTTTTTAAATTTAAATAAAATAAATTAAAAATTACTCTAAGCTATCATTGCTAAATATCTCCTCAGCCCAAAACATTATTATTCTTTTTTTTCTGAGGTCACAGACGTGTTTTTCAATTTCATTATGGAAAAATGAAAAAAAAAAAAAAACTGTTTTTTGAAAAAGAAAACGTGAGACAAGATGTTTTACAACATATTTTCAAGAATAAATAAAAGTTTTGCGACGTAGTGAAATAAGGGAAGGGCGCGTTTCCGAGCCTAATCCCTTAAATTCACGTCACCAAGGCAGACTAAAATTGTGTTTTAATAATTTTAATTTCAGAAACATTCCATGGGAGATCCCCTGTATCCGCTTCAATTTCCACCTTCAAAGATTATCTAATCTTGCTTTTTATGAAACGTCCACTTTAAAAAGTTTCCGAGTGAGACTCAACGAACCCCATCCTTTACCATAACATCAAAAGTGATCTTTAAAATAGAATTTAGGACTTAAATGTCGAAAATTTTCTGAGGAGAGTCCAGAAACCAATTTTTCCCCTTACATCATCGAAGATTTTCGACAATTTCATTTATCTGATTTCAACGGATCTGTCAAGGAGGGTCCTCACCCCGACCCCTCCCAACATTTGAAACCCTCCTAAAATTTCAAGAAACTTTAATAAGAGAAGAGTTCCCAACTTCCATCTCTTCACCCAGCACTGTTAGATGCATTAGAATTTTTACAAATGCATATTTCGAAATTTTTTCTCTATGGAAAGCTCTCAAGCGATCCACCTCCACACCACAACAGATCATCTAAAATTTCGTTTTCAGACCGCAAGATCGAAAACTTTTTCGGGAAGTGACCCTGACCTCAGGCCTCTACCTCATTAAAAATTGTCCGAGTTGTCCCATTACTTTCCGATAAATGGCATAAAATTGCATTTTGAAAGCCTCAATTTCGACAAATTCCCAAGGAACCACCTTTGGATTTTTCTTTTTCGAGCATTGACAGAGGAATACGAAAAAAAAAAGGGAGATGAAAGAAAGAAAAGAAAAAAAAAAATCAAAAATCAGTTTATCAAATGGGGAGGGGAGGAGGGGGAGATTCAATTTTGATAGGGTTCGGATGTGTGAGGTGGGGCGTAGTTTCTAAGTTTGGCCTAGGGCGCTTTTTGACTTTAATCCGACCCTGTTTCTCACTAGCGGTTCCCACCCGCAAATCGCCAGCAGCATGGCAAACGGACATTCATTGTCACTTTCTGAGAATCTGATAATCATCAACGACAAAATAGCTGCTTAATTGCTCCAAACTCATTTAAGACCAGCCGCTAGACACGTGTTTCTCCGAGGGCTTTTGTCACCCACCAACTGTCGAGGAGACTTGAGACTCGGGGATTAGACCCCTTTTTCCTACTTGGACGGCTAATGCCGTGGGCTCCCGCGCATTGCATAGCGAGCTAAAGAAGTGAAGCACGCAGCCCACCCCAGTTCTAACTCGAAAACTTTTCATTCACGGAGTTACTTCTTAGCAAGAAGAAAAAAATTGGAACACTATTTGAACGAATTAAAATTTAATAGAACAGATGTAAATCATCTCCAGAACTCAGAAGTAACTGGGTAAGTGTGTTATAAACTTTTGGAATGCTTTTTTTAACAATAGAAGCAGGAGCAATTTGAATTTGATGTTTTCTTTTTTTTTTCTTTCAGTTAAAAATGTGCACATTTAGATAGCAATGAGTTAATAATTAAATCTACACACTTAGTGTGTTTGGAGGCGAGGGAACAAAAAAGTGTTGATACTTTTGTTTCGCTCCTATTTTTCTCTCTCAAGCAGAATAGTTTATAAGCTCATTCTTTTTATTTATTAATTTCAATTACACTTCATTTGTTTTTCATTTCCTTTTTTCGTTTCGTGTATCTTGTAAAATTCTCAATCCTCATTTTTAAGGATCCTCATTTTCAACCCCCGACGCAACAAGGAAGGGGGTTATAAAGTTGACGTGTCTGTGTGTTTGACGATCTGTGTATCTGTCTGTGGCACTCTAGAGACTAATCGGATGGACCGATTTCAAAAAAAAAAAAAAAAAAAAAATTGTTTGAAAGGAGAGTTGATCGAGATTGTTCTTAGCTAGATCGCGTCTTCGAATGACATTAATTAACGAAGATAGTAATTAAAAACCTTAAAAACGTTTTTCCCCATTTTTGAAGAGAAAAAATACTTAAAAAACTAAAACAACGGTATCAAAAGAAAGAAAAAAAATGCGTCTGATAGAATGTGTTTGGAACTTCCATGTTATATAGCCTTCGAATATTAACTAACGTTTTTTAGCAAATGCGGCTTAGCCTTAAATTTATGATATTAGATATGGTATATCACGATTTACGATTGTCGGTCGACGGGAAAAGAAAACTCAATTATTTAAAATGTTTTTCTGTCGCCATTTTCTATTTGTTAACAATTAAAACACTAGTAATTGTATAAAACAGTAAGAAACCGCTCCTAATCCAGGGCTAAATTGATTTTAGTATGAGGTTTTAAAAGAATACTCAATTTTTCCTCTTTATTCTGCTTTTGCGACTGACAAATTTACTAGTAAGGAGTATCTTTCCTTTTCCGTGTTTACCTTGTCCTCTCGAAAAAAAATTAAATATATTTAAATTTAAAATGCTTTTGAGCAGTGTAGTTCATTTTAATCTGGGTCGGGGTTTTTAAAAATTTTTAATTTTTGTACTTGCGCTATTTAGTTTCGTTTCATGGTAAAAACGATTATATTTCAATCGAATGCATCATAAAAAAAATTGAAAAACTGGAGACGGGGGGCCGGGGGGGGGATAACTAAATGTTTGAATTATACCTGTGCCCCCCTGTCGGGCAAGCTTGCCCCCCTGTCGGACATTTCCTAGCGCCACCTCTGTGTAAAAATAACTTCCAACCAGGCTTGGAGTAATCGCAGATTACGTAATCATTATACATGTAATCAATTACATATTTTTGTAATCTTAATCATAATTTGGAAATGGGACACTTGTAATTGTGTGATTGTAATTTTAATCAAGTATTTCTTATGTAAATGTAATTGTAATCTTTCTTTGAATAATAGTAGCTTAGCCTTGTAACCGTGTAATCTGATTTTTTCTCAAAATATTTTTACATTTAATTTAATCTTAAGTTATGCTTTACATTTTAATGCTCATATTATTTTTAATAAAGAAGTACATTAAAGAAGAAAAAGTTGTGTATTTTTAGATTTATGAAAGGGTTTTTTATGGTTAAAAAATGCTAAATTTTATTTTTAAATTTTTTTATAACTCCAACATTGATTACATATAGGCAATTTATAAATTTCCAATTTATAAATTGTCTATAATGTTTTATAAATTTTTCGTGATGACAAATTTTTACCAAAATAAATAAATGGTCAATTTAACAGGATATAGTAAAAACTATTGCTGTGCAACATTGTATGATATTAAAAAGAAGGTTTTAATTTTATATTCTTCGTTTTCCTTCCGCTTAACTAATAAAGTGCTCTGAAACTTGACCCCCCCCCCGACAAACATTTCTGGATCTTACTCTGTAGTCTGTATATATTAATAATATATGTATTCCTCCCAAAGCTGTAATCAAAATTGTAATCGGCATGTAATAATCGTAAGCAATTACATTTTTTACATAATCTAATCGTTGCTGTAATCGTAATTGCGATTTGGAAGAGGATTGTAATCATAATCGTTATTGTAATCTCCAATTTTTTATGCTCATAACCATAATCAATTACATTTTCTCCTAATTGACTCCAAGCCTGCTTCCAACCATTAAAAATATTAAAACACTGACAATTAGGGATTAAAATGTCAAATGAATTGAAGGATTGAAATGCCAAACAAAAGAAGTGATTTTACAAGAATTGCGGGTAAAATGTGAGCATGTAAAAGGAAGGAGGAAAAAGTTAAATTAAATTAATGAAATAAATAACTGACATAAAAGACATTTTTATAAAGTCTATTTTGGTTATAATCTTGTCATAAAATTTTTATCGGATAATCCGATTAAGTTTACAAGTTAATGTTAAAAATGAAAAAATAATTATCTCAAATAATCCTTCACATATTGTCGACGTAATGGTAAAGTTGCGAATCTCCTTTCGAAAAATAATCAGATTCACTCTCTACGAGTGTGTCGAAGATATAGTGATTTTTAGATCACCTATATTTAGATCTTTTACTGGGGCATGAAGTAAACTGGGTGGGACATCAGAATGTTTTCTGAAAACTGCAAACTTGTGCTACATTTTCAATAAACAGCCTTCTAAGTCTTGCCCACTTATCTGTTTTATTCCTGCGTATTAAACACCCATATGATAGCATTTGTCTTTTAAGGGAATGTAAAAGTTGAATAAGGCTAACTGTGAATAACTTTTAAGCTTTTGCTACATTTTCGATGCATAGCCTGTCAAGTCTTGGCCATTTATCTATTTTACCCCTTTGTGTGAAACACGATAGCAGTTGGTCATTTAAATGAATGTAAAAGTTAAATGAAATTTTCATTTTTATGTCTTTATAATAATTACAAGAATTGTACTTAAAATATACTATAAAAGCAATTTTTGTGTAAATTTAGTTTTGGAGAAAGATGTAACAATACGTAAATGCATAACGCGAAATGAAATTAATGGTGTAAACTTTCAGGTTTTCAAGCCGGATTTCTGAAAAAAGAAAGGGAAAAAAAATCGAAACTCACCATTACGAGGCAAACTATTAATTATTTCAACAGCAGCCATGAATTTATCACGAGTTGTCATTTTTTTAAAAACAGCTTTTTCCACTGGATTAAGAAATGTTAATATTTGTAAACAATTCAAAAATGTTCATCGCAACTCGCTGTGTTCAGAAAAAATAAGTGCTAAAAATATAAACAAACACCGCAGTTACGGATAAGAACTCGTTTCTCCGTAAATGGAAATACCTAAACTATCAGATCCAGAAACTTTACAAAATTAAAATAAATATTTTTTCAAAGTAAGTATTTCTTTTCTGATTGAAATTTATATTTTATGGTGTTAAGAATGAAGCATTTTGGATCTGCAAAAATCAGAATCTGGAAAAGAAACCACTACTTCAACTTCCATAAGAATTTAGCAAAACGTGTTTCGTATTTGTTGTGGTTTTCGCGATTTCCTTGTGATTTGTTATAGTTTTGCCAATACTTTAAATTGTGACAAAATTTGATAACAAGGTTCAAAATGGGAACTAAAGTAGCTGCTTCGAAGAAGAATAACAAAAAACTCAATAAGAAAACGAAAGGTAAAGTTGTGAGAAACGAACGTAAAAAGAAATCTCGTGCCTTTCAATTTAACGAAGAAAGACAAAATGTTTCTGTTGGTGAAAATGCAGAAAGTGATGCTAGTTCTGTTGATATGAGTGATTGTGAAGAATATGAAAAGAACCCAAGGCTTTTAAAAACCATAAAAATGCGGAATTTGTTACCTGTCAAAAATAAGAAAGGATTACTTTACAGAACTGAAGTTATTAAAGATCAGCAATTCGATGATAAAGCTACAAATCAAGATGTAAACGCCGAAAACCCTAACAGTTCGCATCAGCAGTCTTTGGTTCCAACGTTTCGTTACTCAACGAAAAACATTGGATGCTTTGAAGCAAAAGGTAGCATTGCTGTGCACATCCATTATTGAAGATCCTCAGAACAATATCATCGCACTTAAAGAACTTTTAACGTTACTGCAAAATCCTACTACTGATATGATTGTTAGTGAGAAAAGGATTTTATGTTTTTCTCTGGTGAATGTTTTTGTTGATATACTCCCAGGATACAAAGTAAGAGCTCCTGGGGAAACTGATAGCAAAGTTCAGTTGAAGAAAGAAACGAAGAAATTAGTGGCTTTCGAAACTAATCTTCTAAAATATTATAAAAAATACCTTGATCATCTTAATGATTTAATTAGAGATCTGAAATTGAAAATTAATTTAGAAGATGCTTCTCAAGTGAAGATAAAAGCAGTAAAAGAAATAGGATTTGTAGCTGTGAAATGCATGTGTGAATTGTTGTATTCTAGCTTTAACTTCAATTTCTTTAAGAATATTTGTAATAAACTTGTGCCTCTAGTTCTCGAAGATGACGATGAACTGATTGATATGGTTTGTTTGTCATTTGAAAAAATGTTTAAAGCCGATACTCGTGGCGAAGCCTCGTATGAATTGGTGAATCAAATTGTGCATTTCATTAAGGCAAGGAAATTTTGTGTGCCTCCAGCTTTGTTACGAGCATTTTTGAGTTTAAATTTAAGGGAAGCGAAAGTAAATGTGGAAAAAATCGACATGACTAAAGGTCGTCAGGAATGGCGCATGATGTCTCGAACTGAAAGACGTAACAAGAAAAAAATAAAAGATTTAGAAGCCGAGTTAAAAGAAGCTGAAGCTCATGAAAGTGTAGAGAATGTTCAAAAATTTCACACTCAAACCCTGAATAAAGTATTTTGGGTGTTTTTTCATATTTTAAAAGATGCCGAGAAAATAGCCCTTATTGCACCAGCTCTGGAAGGTTTATCTCGGTTTGCTTATTTAATTAACTTAGAGTTCTTTGATGATCTTAACACTGTTTTATGTAATTTAATGGAAAGTGGAAAGCTTAGCGATATTGACAAGCTTCATAGTGTATATACACTATTTACTATTTTGGCTGGCCAGGCAGAATCACTCCATATAGATCCACATAGAATTTACTGTCATATGTATCAAGGCTTGTTAAATCTTAATCATTATACTAATGTTGGACATTTTGACTTGGTTCTTAAATGTTTAGAGTTCAATATCTTGAGGAAGCGTAAGAAAATATCATCAAGTAGAGTTTTAGCTTTTACTAAAAGAATTTCTACTGTTTGTTTGCATACACCATTCCATGCTTCTTTGGGCCTTTTATCTGCAGTGAGGAACATTCTGTTGAATGTCAAAGGCAGTGATATTCTTTTAGATTCAGAAAGTTTGTTTGGGAATGGCATATATCTGCCTCAGATGGAAGACCCAGAACATTGTAATGCCCAGTCTACGAGGTTGTGGGAGTTTCATATTTTAAAGAAACATTTCAATCCTGTGATTAGGTTGTATTCACAATATCTGTTACATGGCTGTCCCACTCATGGCAGACTTGCTCTTCCTGAAAAACTTTTGAAAGCAACCCCAGAAGAGACACTAAACATGTTTGCTGATATTGTTGTAAAAAATAAATTTGATTTCTTGGAAGATGCTGAAGAGCCCCCAAAGAAAAAAATCAAATATGATGATTTGGGTAGCTTTCCATATGAACAGAGTATAAGTTTGGACATTTCTAAAAAAGAGGTTAAAAATGTAAATTTTAGGCATTGTTTGTCTGCTTAAAGTATCAGAAATTAAATAATCATTAAAAAAGGTATTTATTGGTATCATTGATTGATTTTGTATGTTTAAGATTTTTCTTAGGCTTCATTTGGTTCATCAGGATTTTTTTCATGAAGCAATTGCTTTGATATTTGAAACAACTCTAATCTTTGTATAACAGCAAAAGTCGTATGATCATTTTGAATCAATTGTTTTTTACCGTTGTGTCAAAAACAGGTTTTTGACATTGTTTTGGACAGTTATGTAAAAAATTGAAATTTCTGTTCAAAACCTGTATAAACATCAAATCATGCTGACACCAAAATTGCCTTAGCAAGTTAAGCTTAACTTTATAAATTTTGATTAAATACATTAAAAGAAACTGGATATATAATTTTGATTCAACAAGCTGCTTGAATGCAGTGAAATAATAAAAGATTGTTTAGTTCTTTGACTTTTCAAAGCTAAAAGTACAGGGCATACATTTGTCCGGTTTAAGTTGCATACTTAAATAAAATTGGCATCTTTACATTTCATGTTGGTATTAGTCCTTCTCTAAATCTTTTTTTTTCTCTCGAAGCATGCAATAGAAAAGTACCAGTTTTCAGGGTGGTGTAGAATTTAAGTTATAAATCTAGTTAATTTTTACACCGCGAATATCAAGTAAATGTCTAATGGTCAATATAAATCAATTCAAAATTGGAGAAGATCCTCTTTGTGTTGAGCAACACATTTGTTTTTCGAAAATCTTTCCACCAAAACCAAGGGGGACATCCTAAACCAAAATATAACTTCCAGGCATATATTAAGTCATTTATGAATCGAGGGAATACTTATATTACCTCACAGAAAAGGTTTAATATTAGAAAAGAAAAAAAATGGATTGTCAAAATGTTTAAATAATTTATAATTAGTCATTGAGCTGAATCGGTGAGCCCCCCAATCGTGCCACCCTGGGCTATAGCCCATAGCCCATACGTAAATACGGCACTACATCCTCTAATACTCAGTCTGATATCCTAAGCCACCTACAAAGGTTTACCAGATTTTGGAAATACTGAACTGGTACATAGAGGTGCATAACCTTTTTCAGTGAAGGGCCACATGCGTAGCAGAAGCTCCATTGGAGGGCCGCATGCCAGCCCATCATTTGGAGGGCTCGTAAAAAGTAATTACCCCCCCCCCCCCACAGGCTCTGAGAAAGTCATGTTTTTGTTTTTTAATTTTGAATATATTTTGCTACATTATTTGCATTGCGTACATATCCTTTGCCCATGGAAAATTAAGAAAAATGATGGACCTGGCAGAGCATCCACCAGTACTTTGCTGATGTTAATGTAAGAAAAGTTGTAATTGAAATATTGAATATTTTTACTAAATGACTTGTTGGGAAAAAATACCAACTGTATTAAAACATGAAACTACAAAATATTTCATTCTCAGGACTCACAGTGAAAAGTTAAACCTTTTTCAGTGAAGAAAGTTATGATGCTAAGCAGCCTTTCTCATTAAAGTTGCTTAGCCATCAGAGGCTTAAAATTTTGCATGTTCTGAAAAAGGTGTTACATGTCTGCAATATTTTTGCAACTTTATGCTTTAATAATGTTGAACTTCATCATTCATTAAAACAAAAGAAATCAAACATTTTATTCAGCAATACAAAATCAATATGTAATTTGAGCACAATAAGATCCAAAAAGGACTCTTGGCAAAACTGCCAACAGTTCCAAAGGAACTAGGTCACATTGCAAACACAAAATTCTACCATAAGCTGGATATAATATGAATATCAAACAAAATGTTGACTTAACAAAAAAGGAATCTGATACAAAAATTTACAAACATTATTTCTCTAAAATTTCAGGGAAATGCCACGAAATCAAAATTAGCAATTGGATGGCTGAGATTGAAATGTATCTACCAATTTTTATACATGAATTCATTGTTGATAGTTGAAATTCTCAACATACTTGCGTTTTTCTTTTTTGGGTTAATCATGGAGGTAAAATAGTCAGAACTCCAAAAGTCACAACTATTAGAAACTTCAGTTGCATATATTGGAGGCCATCAAGGTAACTAACTCCATCTCTTTCAAGAGCACCAAATAATTTAATTTTTACGTGTTTTCAGGGACGATCCTAGGGTGTTGACCGCCCGTGTGCACCGATCCAATGTGCCGCCCCTGAGGCTCGCCAATGGGGGGGGGGGTATTTTCCTGTAAAACTTGCATTGAGTATTTTGCACCATTGCCCCCCGCCCCCCGACCCAGAAAAATTTTAAATGACATGCCTGCTGCCTCTCAAGACATTTTTTCATTTTATGTCGAGAACTTGAACATTATTATTCATTTGCTTGTATGAGAGTAAAAAGTAAAAAATTCAAATAAAATTTGAAGTGCAAAACTTTATTCGTTGGTCACTTGATAGGTTATTATAGCGACAAAATACGCAAGCAAGATTATAAAGAAACAATATTATTATAATTGAAATAAAAATAGATATTTTACAATTAGAAAAACAATCTACAAAATTACTTTTCTGACTTTGTGAGATGCAAATTTGTCTATTATTTCAAAAAAATCAATTTTTTCTGATATTTCGGATTCAATGGAGATAATGGCCAAATCTGAGAGCTTTTCCTGCGTCATACTATTTCTTAAGTAATTTTTTATAATCTTTAATTTACTGAAACTTCTTTCCCCTGAAGCCACATAAACAGGTAAGGTTAAAAAAAATTCGTATTGCCAAAGCAAAGTTTGGGAAACAGGCAATGAGATCATTTTTAGCCTTTTCCCGTTAAAAATAAAAGATAGACGAAAAAAGTATTAAAAGTTGCTTAATGCATCTAAAAAATATCGCCAAGTCCAAAAAAATATCGCCAAGTCCAAAAAATATCGCCATGTTAAAAAAATAAAAAGGTAAAATTAACATCGAAAAATTAAAAATTTGAAAGTAGGGTATTGAGACGGGGAATTTGTGTGTCGGCCGTCGGTCTGTCTGTCCCCCCCCCCCCTAATAACTTTTAAATGAACATTCCGATTTGGACACTCTTTTTTTGTAGGAAAGATCTCGGCGAGTACAGCTCATTCCCATATTTGATTTTTCGATTTGAACAATTTTTGGTTCAACTTTGAACCGTTCAAACAACCTGTCCCGCGATGCTAACTTTTGAGTGAACAGTCCGATTTGAACAAACCTTTTTTTGTTCGAAAGATCTTATCAAGGATACTTCATTCCCGTATTTACATTTCCGTTTTGAACAATTTTTCGTTCAACATTGAACCGCTCAAGCAAGCTGTCACCCCTAATAATTTTTGAGTGAACAGTCCAATTTAAATAAGCTTTTTTTTCGTTCGAAGGATCTCAGCAAGGATACTTCATTACCGTATTGAAATTTTCAATTTGAACATTTTTTCGTTCAACATTGAACCGTTCAGGCAACCTTTCCCCACCTAATAACTTCTGAGTGAACCATCCGAATGGAATAAACTTTTTTTTGTTTGAAAGATCTCGGAGAGGCTCATTCCCATATTTCGCTTTTTGATTTGAACCATTTTTCGTTCAATATTGAACCGTTCAGAAAAAAAATTAACATTAGCGCCTACGGGGAATTTAAGTTGAATGTTGATCCTGAACTTAAAGTCGGATTTCCTTCAAACTAACTTTGTAAGAAAATGGTTTTGATAAATAATGTTTGCAACGTACTTTTCTGCATAATCTTCTGTGAGGACTCTGATTCCGACTCTGACTCCGCAAACATGGCGGAAATGCAGACTCAGAAAAAAAATGACTGACTGTGCAGACGATTTTTTGTTTATTTATCCATTTGTTTTATTTTATTTATTTATTTATTATTATTATTATTATTATTATTGGCAGACGATTTTTTTGCAACAAAAATGTTTCATTCACGAGGGCATTTTATTCTTTATTTATATTTAACAACTGGCAACGGATTAAAAGTGAAATTCGAGACATTTTATTAACGGACGAGTTTGTTTTCTTTTTTCTTTTTTTTTTCTTTCTTTGATAAAATGTATTTTGATATACTTTGTACTTTTAATTATTTTTTTTTCACAATTGAGGATTTTTTCTACGGAAGAACTGTAACAGTTACATTCTTTAAAAAGTGCAACAAAACTTTATTTATTCATTTATTTACTTTTTATGTGTCTATTTCATCTGATGAGAGGGTATATTTTGTTTTTAGAAATCAGCTTTAAGTGCTAAAAAGGTATGTTTGACATAATTTTTAGTCTCAGATAATCAAGAGAATAATGATCAGATGCTAGAAGGCCGATGTCGATGTACGGGAAAGTAGGCTCGTTTAGTTCTTGACAGAACTTCTTGTTATCTTTGAAAATGTCTTCGAATGAATTTATCGAATTGAAGAGTTCTAAGCCATCGATGTCTTTTATAATAATTCCATCTTTCTGTACTTGCAACTTAATATCTAGGTCCATGTCGGCTTTCCTGAGATCATCCCTAGATATGTCGTTAAACTCATACAGGAAGCAGAATATTGAGTAGCACTCAGATAGTAAGATAAATCTTTCATTTACAGAAGAGATTGCATGATCAAGAATAGAAAAGTAAAAAGCAGTCTTGAACTGCTGGAAAGGGTTTGAGATTGGTTCATCGCAGCCCTCGTAATCGAATAAACGGACCTTTTCCTGAGCTTCAAGATGGGAAATTCGGAAACAATGCCTAAATCTTTAGCAAGTATTGTTGCTGAGTCGACAATTTTTTTAAAATTATCGTCAGATGTCTGGGAAACTAAATAGTTTTTAAGATTACCTAGAGCTTCAATGCATTCCCCGATGTTTAATTTAGGATTTTGAAGCATTGTACTCAATACGTTAATTCTTGATAACAAATTATGCCAAATTAAATTGAACACAAACATTTAAACCTTTCAAAACTTTTAATTATTGATACAGCACCCAATTTTGTCTTCGTGTCTCTGGTGGTATCTTCAATTAAAGCATTTAAAGCAGCAAATATATTTTTTAGGTCTTGTTTTAAAGGTTTAATAGCATTGATACGACTCTCCCATCTTGTTTCACTTAACGGTTTTCAAGTTAGACTTTTCACATGTTTTTAAGTAAATCTCATCGACATGGGGAAGCAGAAACGTAATTGTACACCTCTTGCGGCTCTATCTTGTACCAATTCGAAAAAACCAGAAATTTCACCACTGGAGCTGGCAACGTCATTAACGACAAGATTCAATGTATGAGATGCACATGGCATGTATAATGCTCTAGGATTGATATCGAGTAGCCGTTTCTGAAGTCCTATATTTTCCCCCTTCATATTGGACCCATTGTAATAACCCTCACCCTTTATGTCTTGAACCTCGAGCTGTAAACTCGATAATAACGTCTCCTATAGAAAATTGTACAGATTTTCTCCAGTAACATTTGTTACGGGAAAAATCCATGAAAAAATTCAAAGATTTCTACCTTACCACAGGGCCGTCATTTCAAGTTTTTCCAGGGGGGGGGAGGGGGGCAAAGGGTCCAAACACAATGAAATTTCAGCGGAAAACATGAAAAACCACGCCCATTTTTTGTAAATAACATTGCTTTCTCAAAGTCAGGGGGGGATTGACCCCCCCTGCCCCCCTAAATGACGGGCCTGCTTTACCAACAGTAGTGCTCACGCATCTGATTACGAATGGAATTTGCTCTGTGTGACTAATATCAAGTGTGCAGTCGAGAATTATAGCGTAATATTTAGCTTTTTTTACAACGCATTGTTAGGAGGACAGTAATGACTTGATGGAGTAAGATTCTGAAACGAGCATAAGAGCTCTATAATTTGTTTACCGTTTAAATTCAATCAAGAACTTTTTTTAAAGTCCTTATAATAAATAGTTCATTAAAAATTCCTAGAATTTAAAGTCACTTAACAAGGGTATCTAAAAGGGGGGCGGACCGCATTTTGGGTAATCAGGAGGGTCAATTGCCCACCATTGGATATTGGAAACAATGTAATTATACACTTGTGTATGTATTTTGTTGTTTCCCCTATAAAATGCATTGCGGATGACACCGTTTGCTTCTCTCCTATCCCAGAGCATTCTCATATAATGAGCGTAAAAAGACACCTATACTCGACTGCAACCTTTCCTGACAAAAATATCGTGACGTTTGCGTGACGTTAGCCTATGAAAAACGAGCTAGATAAAACGTCACAGCCTACTTGCGAATTAGAGGAGATCGCTAACTGCTTGTGAGCTCTCATTGGCTTCTCCCGTAATGACGTTGAGTGTCAAGTTAAGTTGCTCTCTAGTATAGCTAAAGCTAAGTTTTTTTAGGGTGTATATGGGGAGATGGCCATGGGTTTTTAGAAAAGAGAAGTTTTTTTTTTGGTGTTGTAACCTTCATAGTGGTATTGCGAAGGTAAGCCAACTCAATCAAACGCTAATAACTTTGACTTTTCAAAAATTGACAACTTCAAAATCTGCACAAAATATTGAAGCAAACGTCAATAAATCACATTTTAATATATTTTTTCTCTTTTTGTTTAAAATATTTTATATTTTGGAGGATGGTGGCGTGGTTGGGGGCAGATGCGCTCTCCCTAACTTCCATTTGGACAGGCCCATGTCACTAAAACAAATCTATCAACAATGTAATCATCGAAGCTGATTTTTATTTTTTCAGTATAATTTGATCGTCTCTGTGGGACTAATTTAAGTAAACCTTGTACTTTTTTTTTCAAAAAATTTTTAATGCATCGCTTTTACGTACACCAGATAGAAAAAGTTACAGTCCCTGTCCTTTCAACCCAAACAAAGAAAACGAAGATTAAATCAAATATTTTTGAGAGAAAAAAAGAAACTGACTTCAAAACAGCTGCTGAAAATTGCTCTAAAATATCCATCCATATCACTTTTAAATACTACCACTATTCAGTGACAGTGAGAGAAACATGATGCACCAATTTGTTTAAAAAATAGCTAAATAAATTTGTGAAGAATCATGTCATCTTTTTTTTTTTTTTTTAAACTTGGCTGCACATTTTTAAATGTAGCTGGGTTTTTATTTTCTACCCTCCTCCTCCGCTCCCAGACTCTTCCTTTCTATGTGGCTGGCTGATCGGCCGCCCCAGGTAGCGGAGTCGTAGTGTTAAATTGACTTCGTTTTAGCTCTTGTCTTGAAGAATATGTATTACCGAAGGGTTTAATAGTTTCAGTTTCTGGGGTTTGCTGTCTTGGGAAAATTGGCTGCTTCTATCCGCTCTGCAAGTACATAGTCTTTGTTGAAGATCAGCACACAGATAGTGCAAGAAAAAAACGATGTGAGAAAAGTTCGACGATAGGCCCCTCATCATTTTTTTTCTTCTGGCAATTTTTATTAAGTTATTTGTTTTTATTTTGGAATGCTTGATTTTTTTTTTTCAAAAAAACTTTCTTTAGAAAAAAAAAATACTACATGCGGTCTGCGGCCGCCCCTTGCTTTGGCCGCTCCCGTGCGGTGCACGAGCTGCACACCTGCTAGGATCGGCCCTGCGTGTTTTAGATCGAAAAATATCCATTCGCCACACCTTGAGTGCAAAAATTAAAAAATGGTTAAAAAAAATGCTCATATTTGTTTCGAAAAATACGTTTGTATTCTTGCTAAGTATGATTTGTGAAGTGCATTACTCCAAAAATAAGAAGAAATATCGTAACCTGGAAGCCGATGCTAAAAGATTGCTGAAAAATTACTTGTAAACCCTTAAAGTGCACTTTGCACATGTCATCGAAAAAACACATGAATATAAGCCCAAATTGCAAAGCATTTAGCATATAAAAGTCAAAAAGGAAGGATTTTGCCATTCAAGTTGGAAACATAGATCTTGAGCAATGAAATATCTAAAAAAAATGGTAAGAAACATTTTTCAAAATGGGGCTTTTTTTTTTTTTTGTCGTGGTTGTTACTATAACAGTCATTAGGTTTGCTGAATCAATGCCAAGAAGCTATTATAGCTTCATATACATAATAGAAGCTATAATGCCTATCAGCGTATGCTCTCCACTGGTTCGTATTTGAAATTTTCAGTTCTACTCTTTTTCCCTACTAAGTCCTAAAATCTTTCTTCAAACGAATTTTGGAGCGTTTTTATTCGGTGTGTGTAGTTTAAAATATCACCAAGAAAACTTTTTGTTTTTTTTCCCCTCTAAGTTATAAAAAAAAAAAAAAAAACTATCTCATTTTTTTTTGTTCAAAAATTTTTTTATTCTTTTTTCAACACAAAAAATCAAATGCACTCGCGGGCCGCACATCGCTACGCGGCGGGCCGCAGGTTGTGCACCTCTTGTTAATGCTGCTTAGCAATAGGCGGATTTAAGCCATTAATTCTGGAGATGCAACAACACAGAGGGAGGGTAATGGGAGCTTTCCTTCAGAAAATTTTGAAAATTCACTTTGCTGAGTTTTATTGATTTCAGAGCAGATTTTATTGCACTGTTTACTGGAATGCTTGCAAGAATTTGAAAGTTCATGTTTTATTGGTTTGATTAGACGGTTAATTCAAAGTTACAGAAATTATTGGTATACCAATGAACTCCCAATTAGAGTATGAAATTATTCCTTAAAACAGCACTGAGTAATAAACAGTTGAAGAAATTTGTTTATTTGATGTGTTTAATTATTTATTATCTTTGAACGAATAAAAATATTCTTATCCTTAAACATAGCATCATTTCTCTCTCACTGCTGATGTATGGTGATGAAACACACTGATCACACAGTAAACTGCATATTATTCTATTTTCGGGTTTGCTCTCAAGTAAATGAACTTGCATTGTTGCTGAAAAAATATAAATTATTTTCTAAACTACGTTTCCCGATAAAATACATTTATTTAGTCATTTACTTTTTCCAAAATCCAACCAAAAATGTTGAGGGTGCCGCGCTCCCTGGCACCCTCGTGAATCCGCCTATGCCCCATGTCCCAGCTTTGCAATTGCAAGTATTCAAGGGCACCCAACCTGGCTGGTTTTTACTGTTTAGTGAGTGGTTTATTCTCAGTGCTATGAATAAATTAAGGGACAAGAAGATTAAAAGGTGATACGTGACAATTGAGATGTGTACAGAAAAATGTGGAAATCTCTTGGTTATTTTCAGAAAACTAAGATACGTCTACTAATCACAGAAATGGTTGGTAACTAAGAATATGACCCCATTTTACACGTTAAGAAAAATCCATTAAAAAACAACAAAACATTTTTTTTGAATGCTTTCTCTAGAAATTAAAAAAAATGTTACGTACCACCTTCATCCACTTGCCCCTTCAAATGGTTTCTAATTACGCAGGGGTAGTAATAAATGACACAAGCATAAAATTTTTAACATTTCATTTCTTACACACTAATATTTATAAGTTATTAAACACATTTAGAGTGAAGAAAAAAACTTTATTTTAACGTACTTTTTATTGGCTAAGACTTTTTTTTATAAAGTCTATTTTAGTTGCAATCTCTTCGTAAAAATCTTCTCAAACTAATCCGATTATTTTTGCATCTCAATGTTACAAATGGGCAATTCCACCTGACTCACGTTACAATTTGACGTGATTTTACAAAAGTAAATGTTATATATTAAAGAAATACCATGCCTGATTTAAATAAAGCTGATGACAGTCATCTGGTATACAGTGAGAACCTGTGGATGTCAGCATTTTAAGTTTCAACTTAAATAGATGGTGTTTCAACCTTAATTTAACATCGTGACTCACGTTACAAAAAAAAAAAAAAGGAACTCGAGTTTTTTGAATAATTAAAAGCCTAAGATTCCTGTTCTTTCAGAATAATAAAATTTAAAAACTGCTTTTCATGGCACATAATATGTTTCTAAGTTATGATATATACGAAAATAAAGTTCATTCTGCAGTCACTAATTAAGTTATTCCATATTTTGAGTGTGATTCACGTTGCATAGTTTCGTGACTCACGTTACATCTCCGTTTTAGTCCTTTACTTTACATCTTATTTTGAAAATTTTGTATAGAGATTTCACCTAAATTCAATTGAAATTAATGCTTAATGGCTTGTTTTCTTTAGTTGATCAATTTTAAATACAGTAAAACCTCTCTGAGCGGTCACTTTTACGAAGCAGCCACCCCTCTTAACGGCCAATTTTTCGCAGCACGAATTTTTTGTCATAGATCTAGGGTTAAAATTCTCCTTAGCAGCTGCCATCTAACCCCTCTGAACGGTCACAGAGTGGATTCATCAATTCAATTTTCCAAAACATACGTTTGTCTTTTTTTATACTACTTCTCGTATTTTCTCTGTGGCTGCATTGTACTGATTTCAAATTCTCAATTCATACATCTGGAAACTTTTACAGGATACTACACACCATTACATTTCATCTGATACCAACCATAACATTTAATGTTGCATAATGTCTGTAAAATTAGTTGACTGCCTGTCAGAAGTAGGCTCTTCAAAGTACTTACTTTTCTCATCCACTACTGATGAATAATTAAATTTTAAGCATCTCAAATAAGAGCGAGTGAGATGTTGACCGTGCTTTTTAAAATTTCTCTTATGTTCCAATTTTATGTGTATATATATATTTTTTTCTCTCGCTCAAGCTAATTTTTTAAATCATTTTTGTTTAGATTTTCTTGGGATAAATTATTTTTTCAGCATGAGTTTGGTGAACATTGAAATCTTCTTTTCAAATGTATATTACATTTACGGATGAGTATTGAGTAACTCATTTATGACTATAGTTTAACTGTGAGGTGAATTAACGGAATTTCTTCTTGTTTTGGCGAGTCTTCCTTAATGTATTTACATATTTGTATACTTGTTGAAGCGATTTTTAAGAAGTTTGAATTCAGCCAAAATTTCCTTTGAAAGTTTCATATGTTTATTTTTCAGCTTATATTGAATTGCTAGAGACAATACCCTTAGCTTTTCGACTTTTCTCGTTAGACATTCTTTCATCCAGAGACAATGTTTCTGTTTACATGCAATGTACTTCCCTTCTTGCTTCAATTTTCCTCGGCACCTTTTCTGTCATTCTGCGGTTACTCGTTAAACATTAAAAAAAAAAAATCTTTACTGGAATCAAAAGCCTTTCTTAGATACGGAAGAAAAATATGTGCATGCATAAACACATGCTACACATTGGAAAGCTGAGGGCCAAAATAGGGACCCAGTGCACTAATTGAAAGATTATAAAACACTAAAAGAATTAAAATTACGCTATTTATATTTAATTTCATCAGTATTATTAATTATATATAGATGTGTACAAGTGCTAACCCTCTCTTTAGACCCTAAAATACCATTAGGGCACCTTAAATACTTTTAAGAAGTTAATATTAGCTTGTATTGGCTGCAACTCACTTTTCGCGTGACTCACGTTACAAAATAAACATCCTTATTTTTTGAATAAAAAAGCAAAAAACTCTAAATTGGCCGATAATTTCTTTTTTGTAATATACATGAGTAGGAGAAACAGGAAAAAAAATTTCATTTATAAGCTATAAAATTTGGAAATATTAAAAAAATTAAGTTTTCCTGACTCACGTTACACAAAATTTAATGGTTTAAAAACTACTTTAAAAAATTATTTTAAGAATAAATTTCAAAATGTACTATTAATAATTGTTTTCTTATCGAATAAATCTGCCAGGAAAAAATGCAATTAAATTGTGGAAACAGGCTAAACCAATGAAATATGCTCGTTTAAAATTGTGTCTAGCCGAGAGAGACTTTTACAAGATTGTGAGCTCATAGAACAAGTTCTCTTACAAAAAGAAAATGATTCACCTGAAGTTACATTATTCTAATTTGTAAACTTCAATCAATATAGAGAACGTACAAAAAAAAAATAAGACAATTTTTCAACATTTTTTTTTAACACCGAGTTCCCATGTTGCCTGGAATTGCCCAAATGACAAAGCAATTATCCGAAATAATCCATCACAGGTACATATTTTTCATCACCTATGTTATGGTTTAACTTTTACCGGGCGGCCGCGGATACCAGGATTTTTTTTGAAATCGAGACTTTTTCGATCCAACTGGGACGTCCTGCAAGCGTACACCTGCAGCACCAATATTTTATGAAAAATTTTAATGGCTTTGTCAATTCTGAATGAAGATACATTAGTTTTTTTACCATAAGAATGAAATCAAAATGTTTCAACTTTTATTGTTTCTTCCATTTTTTATGAGTAAGTATAACATTGTGTTTCTCATTGTAAACTTTATAACAGATCTTCACCCAATCTCCATTTTATTTTGCTAGGCCTTATTAATGCGAGTATTCCGTAAAACTAATTTTTTCTGAAAATGTTCTTGAATTTTTCAGTAAGGACAATACTGCTGGGCTAAGCGCAAAGTGGTACAAGCAGACGATCTGAAACTGAGATATTGCTGTTTACAGTTTTGCGCCCTTATGTATTTGATTCAGGAGGTACTTTTTCAGAATTTCGTAAAAAAATATTTCCCGTTCTCAAATGACCATAAAACATGGTATTTAGATAAAATACATCACAAAGAACCACCTGGTGACTGACGATTACTCAATTTCGTTAAAAAGTGTAGATACAACTTATGCACTTAGCACAGCGGAATAGTTCTTTTATTTTGTTTCACAAAAATATTTTACAGCATATTAAGTACAAAGCACACGAAAAGATTTGTTTGCTTGAGAAGTTCAGGAATTTTTCTTGTCATCTACGCTTTCTGTTGGGGATTTCGTGTGTTTCGTAATTTTTGGTAACCACAGAAGAGCTGATGGGAAGAATATTAGCCACGCCAACGTGGAAAATATTATTGTTGATTCTTTAAATGAACTAAGAAAAGGCCGAAGATAACTTTCTGCTACAACATATGCTAAACAGCGGATAATTTCCATTTTTGGTCCATATGTCCTATAAAGAATAAAATATTAGTGAAGTTAGAGGGTGTTAAACAAAATCAGTGCTTTAATTTTTAAATAAATTAAAAAAAAAAAAAACTTGAAACCAGTTTAATGAATATGAAGTGATATCGCAAATGCACTTAGAGGGCCTGACTTTTTGTCTCATAAACAGAGGTGTCCTTTGTTCGTAGGTTTAGGGGAGGATGCATGCCGTGTACTTAACTGAGTATCGTAAAAATTTTAAATTGTTAACATTTAAGGTTGAATATTGAAAATGTTTTATGCACACAAAATATACTTTTATCATTATTCAAATTGAAAAAAATATTATCTAAAGAATTAATATTTAACCAATTAAATTTAATTTAGTGGAATCAAAATTTTGTAATTTGTAGAAATTATTTTCTGTAATTTGTTACATGGATTTCTTCACACCATGTAATTCACAGTGCAGTGTAACTTAGCGTGATCGCATTCCAAATTTTCTTTATAAGTTTGTGATGGGCCGTGCACTATTTGACGGAGCTGAACTCATAAGAATAAATTGGTGAGAAGGAAAAGTGTGATTGTGTAAATATTAAAAGGAATTTTGTAATACATACTTTTTGTCAATGTTAGATTTAAAACAAACTTTTACCAGTTAATTAAAAAAAATTGAATTTCAATAAATTTCATACTTCTTGTGCATTTATACATTAAATTTTTGCTATTTTTCTCAGTGGTTATCTCTTAAATAGAGTGTCCTTAAAGCAGAGGTCTCTATATTAACATGGAGGTCTCTATTTAAAGGGACTGGGACCAGAAAAAGTGTCCCGTAAATATCAGTGTCCATTAACCCTGCCCCCCCTCATTTATTTATCTTTCAAATTCCTCACATTTTTTTATGTTTTATTAACAATTAAGGAATAGCATTTAAGGAAATTGATTTTCTTTTGCCGCATTTTATTTTAACCTTCAAATTTCTTTTCAAATTCCGTGGGAAGTTTCCTTCCCACGGAATCATTTTGGGCCCTGCTCCACATCACCAGAAAACGCGACCGAAACCGAAGGCAGAAACCGAAAATCCGGGTACTTTCCATAGGAATACCATTTAATCCATTTTTCCTATGACTAAAGGAAATGACTATTTTTCCTTTTGTTTTCGATGAAGATTAAAACACATTCTCTTTTTCACACTGCAAGCGGACGGAACAAGTTTTTACTTGCTTCGAATAAAAATAACTGATTATAATTACCTTTTTTCAAGCAGTATTGCAAGTGTTGACAAGGAGAATGCAATGTAAAAAATTGTACCATACAGCACAAGAGTTGGATACGACTGAAATATAGAATTTACGAAACATAAAATATTTAACTTGGGGAACGTTAGACAAACAATGCTTTTTGTGAAACTCGGTAGTATTCACAACTTACTTTTCCATTTGTCATGACTTCGGCGTAGCCAAAAATGAGCAGAACAAAATGCATTAAAACATAAATTTTCCTGCAAAAGGATATTTTCGGATCGTAGTTTTCTACAGGAAATTTGACCTGAAAAAAAAAAAAAAAAAAAAAAAAGAGAATCAATATTTGTCACAAATTTGAGAAATAGAGTAAATGCAACGTCAGACATTAGGGAGGAGAGTTTTTTTTTTTTTTTCGTCCAGTGAGTTGTATACCGGTGGATATGTTACGTGTGCTAAGTTTTGGAAAAAAATATATTTATACTATATATATCTTCGCCTTCTTATTGCACTTGAATTTTGAGTCATTTCATGTCATATCAAAAAAAAATATTTTTTTTCCAACTAAAACATCCAAGATTTTCATGAAACGTTCACAAGTCTTGTTTTTTGGCATCTTAAATTTATAGACAATTTTTTTAAAAATTCCACATGCATAATTGATGCGAAACTATAGTTTTTGAAATTCGCCAGAAAGCTCTCTTTTTATTTGCCACCAGTACTTTGAATTATTATAAGCTCTATGGAAGCTACAGAGCTATGTGACTTTAAAAAAGTCAACAATCCTACTCTTTTAAATCCGGAAAACAAGGAAAATACGACTAGCGATGTGCAATAATCCCGTGACATTCTAAGGGGTTCCAGTCCGTAAAAAGCGCGGGATTGTCGAAAAGGAATAAACGAAATTTAAATTCTACAAAGTGTTTCTTAACCTAGCAAAACTAGGGAAAAAAATATATTTTTTCTTATGCACGAAAAATACGCTTATAAATCAAAAAACAAATTAAAATTGGCAGAGAGATGTAGCTGCCAAGAGGAAGGCAATGTCGAGAGGATAAGTTGTTTTCTCTGCTGTGAAACTGTACTGGCGGAAAAACTACATTTACAGAATATGCTTTCGTGAAGCGTCGCGTGAAATAAGAAAACCTATCGAAGCGGTCATCCATATTTAGAAGGCCACCCCTGATTAAGTGGTTTCGGATCGGAATGTTTGTAGATATTTACATATCAGTCATTTTTCCAATTTTTTTTTGTCATGTTTCGATTGGACTAAAGTAAAATCAGACCGTACAATGTCGGGTAGTATGGTAGGTGAGGCAACTCTTCGCAGTTAATTTTTTTTTCATGTTTCGTTTTGAGCAAAGTGATTTTGCACAATCATGTTTCAGAATCACACTTCTGATTTCTTTTTTGTTAATAATCGTTGGAACTAACTCCCAACTCCCCCGAAATTGGACCACCTGATTTTCCTTTATTCTAGTCATTATGTGAGAGAAACTTGAAAAATTGGCTGACACATAAAAAGCTACTTCCAGATATTTGAATTAAAAAATAATTGATTTTTTACCGATCCAGCTTTGTAAATTTGCTCACTAGATGGGAAATGGTTGTTGGTTTATTCCATCTCATTGATCTAAAATAAAAACTTGTTAAAAATTTAGATTTAAAAAGAACGTCATTACTTACTTATTCCCTTAATGCTTTAAACATTTTAAGGAATACTCTCTTTTCTTTTATGGATGAATTTTATTTCTTTGAAGAGCTTCATTCCTGTTAATATCCATTCACGTTTAAACTTACTTCAGGTATGTCGTCAGGATTTCCATGCCATGGTGTTCCTGGTACCCAGCCTGGGCCCTTGAAGATTACTGAGAGTTTATTCGAAAAGCCATCAGTGCTCCAAAATGTTCGCCATATGTGCATATAGTGACACATCTAAAAATTGAAAGTTCACTGATTAACACCATTTTTTAAATTTTTTTCATCCTTTTCTAATTTCTCAGATTCGAAGGTGTACTTACAAACATTAACTCTGGTTTTTATTTTACTTCATTTAATTCGTAACTAATTTATTAATGTCAATAGCTTGTTTTTGAATCATAATTCGGACTTTAACAAATATTAAATAGGTTAATTTGGATTTTAAAAATATGGCTTAAAGAAATGTCTCATTATTATTTGCTATGAATTGAGTTAAATTGTTGAAAAGTATTTCTAGTATAATTTGCATGTATTTAATCTCATTCGTCCTTTCGCTCTTGCAACAAGATCACGCCGAATATGCAAATTGCCGGCTGCATTTAAACTCCCGGCACTTTGCTTCATTCTCAATTCTCCTATTTTCAACCCAAGTCAGATTTGGTTGCCTTTTTGCCGGCCTGGTTGAGAATGCCTGCCTGCTTTTGCCCACAGTTTCGGCCGATTACTTTTAGCATGTAAGTTCTTGTAACTCTCATCGTTTCAAATAGAATTGCATTCTTTAGCCTTATAGACACCAAGGGCGGATCCAACTTCTGGTAAGGGAGGGGATCATTTTCGGAAAGGGTCAAAGTGCAATTTTTGTGCTAAAATTGGTGTGTTTGGCAATTTTTTCGTAATATTAGTCCCAAAAATTGCAGTTTTATCCTATATTTGGTCTTTGGGGGGGGGGGGAGGGAAGGGGGTCTTGACCCCCATGACCCCCCTCTCTGGATCCGCCCTAATAACCACTAGTATGCCATTGAAAAGGCCGCCTGATTAGAGATGAGCTACTTATGTAAGGAGTAGCTAATCATTTTAAGTTTATGTTATTTTGATTGTAGTACATTAATAAATAGTTTATAATTTTAACTTCGGCTGTTCCATGTTTCACGAAATTTACATTTCACTGTAAAAGATGGATGTTGTTTTTACAGTATAATACAGCTAATTTTATAGTAATAAACTAAATATTGCTAACTTTACAGTAATAAACTGTAAAATTGCTACTTTTACAGTACTAAACTAAAACTGCTAATTTTACAGTACTAAACTGTGAAATTGCTAATTTAACAGTATATTACCGTGAATTTTACAGTTTTAAACTGGAACCTCTGATGCCAGCATTATACTGTTACTTTACTGTATAATACAGCTAAATTTTACCTCAATAAACTGTAAAATTGCTAACTTTACAGTAAGAAACTGTAAAATTGCTAACTTTACAGTAAGAAACTGTAAAATTGCTAACTTTACAGTAAGAAACTGTAAAATTGTTAGTTTTACAGTTTATTACTGTGCAGTTTGCAGGTTTAAATTGGAACCTTGGCTTCCAGTACTATACTGTAAAAACAACAGTTCATTTTTTGCAGTGATTTTTTGTAGTTAAATTTCACTCTGGTAGGAGCTTTTAAAGTTTGAATAAGCTGAGTTCATGTACATTATTGAATTTCTAATGTGATACATGCTTCTTATCAAGAATTAAAGAAGTATTACTGGGTTAAAACTCCCACGAAACTAAATGTAGCGTTCCTGATTGCATAATAAATATTTTTGAATTATTAGATCCAGTAAAATAAGATGTTTTATTTTTGCTATTGGGTCATTCCATGTCAAGTGTACGAGGCGTCCCCACTCAACCCCCTCCGATTTTGATGAAATTTTTTTTGGATGTACATATAAGACTTGCATGAAACCATACCAAATTATAGCTCCATAAGTATTATGGTTTAGCCAATAAAAATTATTGAAAAAAAGCTTCTTTTTCGTGTCTTGAAAAAAATGACCAAATCGTCAAGTTTGTGCTTTTATTGCTCGTGACCTAAGACGACTATCAAGCTCAAATTTGGTGATTATGATCACTGTTTAGGGTAGAATAGCCTACCAGTGTAACAAAAGCTCCATACACTGTAGATTTTTTGAAATTTGTTGCTAATGTTGGTAAAAAATCGTATTTTGGCAAATTTTGACCATACGTTATCAGCTTACATCTGCTGAGAGAATGACTTTCTGAAGCAAATGTTTTCCTCGTTTGTAGCCTGATAGTTCGTCCAAAAGGTGTGCAAGTGGCATCTCGATAGCTCAAATAATTGCTGAATTATGCGAGTTGAAAGTCCAGTCAAATTTCCTTTTTCTAAATTTTGTATCAATTTCAAAGGGCAATATCTCAAAAGGGTCATCTTGAATTTCAATTTTCTTTACATCATTGGAAAGAACACACTTTTTTTAACTAAAAAACGTTATTTTTATTTTTAAGACAAAACCGTTTCAAGGGGATATTGCAGATCAAAAATGTGTACGTCATTCAACGTGAAATCAAGGAAAAAAAACCATAGACCTCAAAAGTTGATGTCAATTTGTTCTATTAATATTTGCAGGAGCTATTGTACTTACGTTCTGATGAAAAAACCCTTTTAGATATTTTTGAATGTTAGTGTTTGAGTGCGCATCCATAAAAACTAAAGAAATGGCAAAAAATAAAGTTTCGTTTTTAACAAAAATAATTATCTTCTAATCGCTGCTATAAGAGCTTGAGTCTTTTCCTATGTGTTATTTTTAAGCTCTTGAAACAGAATTTCGGATGATATGTCACTTGGCAAGGTTGTAGGTCATTAATGTTTCAAGGTCATCAAAAGCATTTTTCCATTTTTCATCATTTTTGTTTATGGGCAAATTGCAATCATAGGCTGAATATCCAGACACATCCTCGGCAGTATAATGAATGGATTTTCAATTAATACTTATCATATTTTCAATTACTATTGTTATCATTTATTTACACGGTGGAAATAATTGCAATATTCAACTCCATCGAAAACTTTCGTTATCGCATTTTAGAAAAATGGCTCTGCAGTCCTATTATACATATTTTTTATCACGTACACACCATATTAACTGTTTTATATTTATCTCATCTATTAATTATTTTTATTTTTATTTATTTATTTTTTTTTGAAAAAGGAAACAATGCTTTTTATGAATTTAAAATATTAATGACACCTTGCCAAGTGACATATCATCCGAAATTCTGTTTCAAGAACTTAAAATAACACATAGGAAAAGACTCAAACTCTTATAGCAGCGATAAAAAGATAATTATTTTTGTTAAAAACGAAACTTTATTTTTTGCCATTTCTTGGGTTTTTACGGATGCGCACACAAAAGCTAAAGTTCAAAAACATCTAAAAAAGATTTTTTTATCAGAACAAGTACAATAGCTCCTGTAAATTTTAATAGAACAAATTGACATCAACTTTTGAGATCTATGTCTTTTTTTCTTTGATTTCACGTTGAATGACTACACATTTTTGACCTGCAATATCCCTTGAAACTGGTTTGTCTCAAAAATAAAAGAAACGTTTTTTAGTTAAGAAAAGTGTGTTCTTTCCAATGATGTAAAGAAAATTGAAATCCAAGATGACCCTTTTGAGATATTGCCCTTTGAAATTGAGACAAAATTGAGAAAAAAGAAATTTAATTGGAATTTCAACTCGCATAATTCAGCAATTATTTGAGCTATCAAGATGCCACTTGTACACCTTTCGGACGAACTATCAGGCTACAAACGAGGAAAGAATTAGCTTCAGAAAGTCATTCTCTCAGCAGATACAAGCTGATAACGTATGGTCAAAATTTGCAAAAATACGATTTTTTCCCAACTTTGGCAGCAAATTGCAAAAAATCTACAGTGTATGGAGCTTTTGTTACACAAGTAGGCTATTCTACCCTAAACAGTGATTAGAATCACCAAATTTGAGCCTGATAATCGTCTTAGGTCGCGAACAATAAAAGCACAAACTTGACGATTTGGTCATTTTTTTCAAGACACGAAAAAGAAGCCTTTTTTCAATAATTTTTATTGGCTAAACCATAAGGCTTATAGAGCTATAATTTGGTATGGTTTCATGCAAGTCTTATATGTACATCCAAAAAAAAATTTCATCAAAATCGGAGGGGGTCGAGTGGGGATTTTCTCGAAATTTGGGACACTTGACATGGAATGACCCTATTTTAAAAAAATACCAGAAATTGGTTATTTTTTTTCCTTTCACCATCTAGTTCATTGAATTAAAACTATAGTTCACTCTTTATGCTCTTTAGAAAGATGACTTAGACAAAAACATAAAGGTGCGGTTGTTTAATTTCTTAAAAAAAGCTACTCAATTTTTTTAATAATAACATATTATTGATAGCATGTTTTAAATTTGAAAAGTGATAAATAGTCGTTTTTTCTTAATTTACTTAAAAAAATCAAGTTGGACTATTACCTGAACATAAAACGGCTCAAACGTGTTAATAGGATGAGTTAGTCCATAGGCTACTTTTTCATTCTCCGGTTCAAATGTTCCAAATAACCGGTCCCAAATAATTAAAGTTCCGCCATAATTCTTATCGATGCAATATTTGTTTCTTCCTATAAAAAACAGTAAAGCACAAATGTATGGCATGGTATTTTGGAAAAATCGATGTTTTTGTTTAAATATCGATGTCTTTACCTCAGATGTTTTACGTTCGATGTTTTTCTAACATCGATGTTTTTAGTTCGATGCTTTTTTCGAGTTCGATGTTTTTATATTTCAGCAAAAAAAGTGAGTAAAAATATGTAATAACTACACTTATAAAAAATTACATCGTTAATCAGTAGCTGGGCGATTCCACAGAAAGTGGTCCTTTTTGCAAAAAAAATTTTTTCAAAAATTCAATTTTTCTTCATTTGTTTATTATTTATTAGTTTGTATTTTATTAGAAAAAGCACAGAAATCAGATTAATATTTTTTTAATATGCTTTATAAATAAGGAAATTGGGAGTCTAGTTTTCGTGGTTAACAAAAGCCAATTTGCAGTCCAGTTTTCATGTCCCTCTCTACGAAATTATTTGAAAAATTAAATAAATAAAACTGTTGTTTTAACTTAAGTTAACCTTCCTTTTTAGTTCAATTAATGTGTTAAATCAAAATTTCAATTTTTGTGGTGGATAAGTGATATAAAATACAATATGAGTAAAAAATGTCACACACGTTACAATTAAAAGATACTTTTGATCGCCTAAGCAGTTAAAATTTATCAGAAATAATTTTGTTTCATATTATACGTTAGCTAGTGATAAAGAACATGTAGCAGAAATTTTAAGCGGAAATTATAATTTGTTAGCTCTCTCCAGATCCAAATCTGCATGTCACATACGTTACGTAACAAGTGTGATTTTATTTGCATGATGCATAGATTTTTTTTTTTTTACTACAAAATAATTAGTTTAAAAAATTTCCCATTGTTTAATACATTTGGCAGTGCAACCCATCCTTCGAGTTTTAATTCTTATACTTTTTAGTTCTTTTTATCCTAAAATTTTACTTCTTAGCTGAGTATTCACATTAGCAAAAATGAGATAAACAAAGAAAATTCAGTTTAAAATGCATGGAGTGTTGTGCCACAAAATTGATGGCATGCAAAGAATGCATGCAATACTAGTGAACCACATAGAAAATGAAATTAATTTATGGCATATACACAAGAAAATAAGGAGCCTGATATTGCTATTAAAAATTATTACCAGTTGTCTGATTTCATGAATGCAAAGTTTAACCTAGTACCTGGAAATTGGTGTTGTGCGTTATGACGCCAAATATTTCCAGAAGTTTTATTCATTACAAAATATCACATAGAAGTCAGTCTAATGGTTGAATCAGGATGATACTGTAAAGGGCCAACTATCATGACATTCTACACTAGAAGTTTAACTAAGTTGTTAAGAAAATCGGTGCTCTAGAAGTAGCAAGGTCTCGTGGGTAGTTCCCATTTCTGGGCAATGTTGAAGAACTAGAGGCATTTTCATTTCTCTTTTCTTTTTCTTAAATTTCTATCTTTGTACAAAGAGTTTTCCAGCTCTTAATTTTTTTCATTATTTGTTTTTCAAATGTACGCATTTTGCAACTGTTTGATAATAAGCTTCAAAATAAATGTGCATATTCCTTATGATATTAATTAAATGTAATTGAAGAAAATAGTGTTTATATGCTCAAAAATGTATAAGAAAAGTACTAGGGATGCATCGATTAATCGGCCATAATCGGCCCATTTGCCGATTTTTATAATCCGCCAAATTTTTCTGATTAATCAGCGAAAAAATATTTTTTTGATATTGTTTTTCAAAGCATACCTTCAAAAGGAACTATGATGATTTACTAAAAAACAGTGAATATCTTTCAGCAAACATTACTATAAATTATTGTTAATTCTATTAATAATAATATGAAAGTTTAATTTTTTCGAATTTTAAATTTTTTCGAAAAAGTTAGGAAAATGGAGAAAAAGTAGTATTTTAGTAAGAAATTAATCACTAGTATTTCTAAAATCTATAGTGTAAAACAAAGGTGATGGAGAAATTGATAATTTAAAAAATTATAATTAATCGGCCAAGCCAATTAGTTAGCCGATTATGAACAACCTATTAATCGGTAATCGGCCAATTTACTTATCGGTGCATCCCTAAAAAGTACTGCTTGAATATATTTTACACAAGTTCAGTATTTTAACCTTTCTAAGTGAAATAAGATACGTGTAACCTGAAATTTCAGAGCCAGTCACAAACGTTACATTAGATGTCACACACGTTACAACTGTTTTTGTGCATTTTCTCCCAAAATCAAACCAATTTAAAGATAGATAAAAATGTAACACATCCTTATACTATATTCTAATTATTCCAAAACAAAAGAATAGCAGTTTACTTCATAATTCACAGGAAAAATTGTATAACTTGATAATAAATTGCAGTTTTCAGTCGTCAAACACGTTACAAGTTTTGAAAAATTTATTATAAATTGTAAAACACTAGGAACAATAAAACTGTGCATGATATTAGTTTAAAAAAGGATGTTTAATAAGATAATATTGACCAATGCTTGATTCTTCGATGCTGCGCTAGTGAAAAAGGACCTTAAAAATAAAAAAGTGTGAACAAATGTCACACACGTTACCGTGGAATCGCCCAGCTGCAGTATTAGAACTAAAGGAAAAAGTTTTCTATGTTTACTATCGATGTTTTAGACACTCGATATTTTTCAAACATATAAGATTTGCCTTCATCGTTTTTTCCTCTCAATGTTTTATGTTTCAGCAAAAATGTTTCATAAAAATATGCAGTAAAAAATATTCTTCGTTAACCAGTAGTAACAGTTTCTATCTCATTGGAAAACGTTTTATTTTCCTACCACCGATGATTTTTAAACATCGTTGTTTTTTGATGTCGATGCTTTGTATTTCAACAAAAAGATTAAAAAAAAAAAAAAAAACTAAAAAGAAAAAAAAAACATTCAAAACATGCCATAAAAACAACGTCGTTAATCAGAAGTTGGAATATCTATCTCACCAGTGGCGTAGCAAGAACAAATTAAGACTGGGCGAATAAATTTTGCGAGGCCCCTCCGCCCCCCCTTTAAAGATTGATTCCAGTTCAAACTATCCAACTATTCTGTGTAAAAAAAAATAATAAGAAGAAAATAAAACCTTCTCGTACTTGTTGTCAATCATTAAAATTATAATATTATACATTTTCAAAAATGTTTGAGATAAAAACATACAATATGAAATAATTACATACATTTTGGGGTAGATTGAACTACTTTGAAATGCTTGATATACTTAACTTTTTGTCACAATATTTTGATTTTTTTTTTTTTTTGTCGTGTGCCAGCCAGGCTGGCAATTTGGGGTGCGCTGCTTCACTTTTGAAACTGTACCGTAATTTGGTGTGAAGTCCGACTTCCACAGTACAAGCATGCCATAGGAACCTGTTTATAGGGTAGGCAACCTTTCACACAACAACACATTCACACAAAGAAAGGACAAGGACAGGAGAGAGAAAGCACATTCATGACCGAGCCGGGACTCGAACCCGGGACCACATCATCCGTGGCAGACTGCTCTGACCACTAGACAAGGTGGACGGCACAATATTTTGATGAGCTATGAAATAAATTTATAACTTATAAAACTGCAAATGAACACTTATTCATTCTGAATTTTATTGATATTACGCTGCAAAAGATCGGCTCTGGCTGTGCATTAGGGTGTATCACGCAATTTTTTTTTTTGGAAATTCAAGTAGATAAAATATTGTCACTATATTCACATAGTTACCAAAAAAAAATATTTTGAAATTGAAAAATGTTTGGTCTGCCGGGATTACCTTGAAGTTTATAATTTTTACTAAAAACAATGACTTTTTTAAAAGTATAAATTATGTGTAATGCAAAAATAATTATTTAAGCGCAAAAATGGACTACTTAAAGAGTAATCTATCAATAAAAAATGGATTGGAGCTAAAATTTAACTTTTAGGTTTCTAGAAATAGCTACAAGAAACTCACATTTTTGCTAATCAGTCATATTTTTAGAATATTTACCCATCCTGCAGAACATTTTTTATTATTGTATTAATAGTACAAACATTGCAGTACAGCGCTTTGAAATAGCGAGATTGGTCCATTTTTCCACTCAAATAATTACTTTGCTTTACACATAATTTATACATTTTTTAAAAAGAAGCATCCTTTTTACTAAACAACTTGAAACTTCAAGGTAATCCCGGTAGACCTAAATATTTTTCAATTTCAAATATTTCTTTTAGTAACAATGAATATAGTGACAATTTTTTATCAACTTGAAATTTTGAATTAAAAAAAAAAAAAAAATCCGTAATACACCCTATGGGTAAATATTCTAAAAATATGACTGACTAGCAAAAATGTGAGGTTTTTCATAACTATTTCTGGAAACCTGAAAGAAAAATTTTAGCTCCAGTGCATTTTTTATTGATAGATTACCCCTTAAGTAGTCCATTTTCGCACTTAAATAATTATTTTTGTGCGAAAATGGACTACATAATTTACACATAATTTATATATTTTTGTAAAAAAAATCGTCATTTTTTCTAAAAATTTGAAACTTCAAGGTAATCCCGGCAGATATAAATAATTTTCAATTTCAAAATGATTTTTTCAACTTAAAATTTTGGATTTCCAAAAAAAAAAAAAAAAATTCGTGATACACCCTACTGGGCGTGTGTTGGAGTAAAACATCTTGAGAAGCAAACTTAGAATTTCTTGGTCCAATCCAAACTAATGAGCCATCAGACTTGTTATTTGGAAAGATGAGGACATAAAAAAGATGAAGAAAATTTTCTTCCAACAGATGTTCAAATATAGATTTTTTGACTAGAAAGAAGTTCAAGAAGGAAACCAAATACTATAATTTGCTTGTAGCTTTCAAATGCTAGCTCTAATCAGCTACTTTTGTGAACTAGGGATTTTAAGCTAAATATAATCAAAACAGAGGCTCTATAATTGATTCCAAAGAGCCTTTATTTTCGTCCAATGGTGGTAGTTCTGCTGAGACAATGTAGGTCTGCTTCCTGAATTTCAGTGCAAAGTTTTTGGTGGTATATCCCTGCTTTACTTACAATGTGGAGAGTCGAAAATAATATTTCTTTTATTGGAAAAGTTAGAAAATTGATTTATCACAGAGGAAGAAAATATACTCTTAAATTAAAAAAAAAAAGAGTTTTGAAGGATTTAGTCCCAAAATGCACGAGTTTGAAGGGCCCTTCAACAAAACATATCTTAAGTGAAGGAGTTTTGGCGGAGCGTACAAACCCTGACACTTCTGAAATTTTTATTTTAATAACGCAACAAGCATGAGAAGGTAAAGATAAAATCTGGCGCAGCGAGGGAACACACATTTCCCAGAGGCCTTGCATTCAAGGCAATCCTAAGGGCACTTTTGACCAAAACACTCTTCCAGACGGTAATTCTGACTGTGGGTAGCATAAACGAAGCATTCTTTTTGACGATTTTCGTCATAATATTGGAAACATTCAGGTGTCAAACATAAAACATTAAAATTTCTGACGGAGGGCCTGCATTTCTCCCTCCACTCTCCCCAAACATGTGGGAATTCTACTAAGATGAAATAAATGAAAATAACTATAAATGATCATCCGGCTATGCTTTTCGTGTTGATTTCGGAAAACTTCATGTTTAAAAGAGTAAGTGTCCAGCAAAATGAGGGAAGGGGAAGTGGGGTTTTCTCCCACCCCCTCTCGACTCAACGCTTTTGCTACTGGGTTTCCATCTATTCAACCTCACAATTTCAGCCATTGGCTAAATCAATTTTAATTATTTGGGGGCCCCTAAATAGCAGGGGACTGCAGTAATCAGGCTTTGATGTAGACCACACCTCTCAGGCCTTTTTTTTAAATCAGGCCCTGAGTGTAAAAAAATGCTTTTTATAGCTACAGTTGGTAATTTCTAAAACCAATGTATCCGCGTTTTCGATTATAGTCTGTTTTGGGGATCCTATGCATCAATGGCATTGCCTTCAAAAAAAAAAAAAAAAAAAAAAAAAAATAGTGAAGCATTATTCCCCTGGCCAGATTGGGGGCTCCAGATGTCCTTTAATTGAATGCAGATAAAGATTCAGACAAAACTGTGACAGTGAATAATATAGCACGCCGAAAGTTCAGAAAAACTTGGATCGGTCAGAAGTTCGAAGCGAGAGCTCTTCGTTTGTTTTAATTTTTGAGAAAAAATAGTGTTTCAACTGTATGATTCGGGAATACCTTGTAAAAAATTTTCTCGGAACAAAGTTCGAAGGAGAAAAATTTGGGGCGAAGTGGAAATGCGAGGCCCCGGGAAGCGCGAGGCCCTGGGCGGTCGCCCGATTTGCCCACCCCTTGCTACGCCTCTGTATCTCACTATAAAAACTTTGCATCGATGTCTTACGGACGATGTGTTTTCGGGACAAAAAGGGAAAAGGCGATACATCCCATTGAGCGATATACCGGGTAGTTTCTGTATTTTCAAATTTGTAGGTAATTTTAAGTGAAAAAAGATTGATGTTTTGAAACATCGATGTTTGAAAACA
>JAXGGA010012376.1:0-38950 GCA_038373865.1 Uloborus plumipes | reverse complement strand
GAACGTTTCTTTGTGAGCTGGGCTACTGAATCTGGAGAACTAGGGTAGTATTTCAGACTAAAATTTTTCAATTAGTAGACCTCGTTAATAGTCAGGTCTTGAAACTATTTTGACGCAAATAACTGTAACGAGTATAAGCAATTGACTATTTTTATATTATTTCTGAATACCAATAAATAATGCAAGGATGTATCCAAAACATATTCATGTAATTGGAGAAATTAAAAAAAATGATAGACGAGAATAAGTTAGTCTTTCAGAAATCGCTAGAAAGGTAATATTCGCTTCGAACTGTCCCAACAATGAGCTAAAAAGATGACAACTATAATGTTAATGGTACATAACTTTCGACCTTTTTCGTTATATTAAGCTTAATATTGCCTGAAATTTACATCACGTTTAAATATTATTTTTTATAAAAATAAAATTTAAGATACTGTAATCTTTTTTTTTTTTTGCATCCAGGAAACTTAATCAGCTAATGTGACTAAATAATTACACCATATGCCTCTTTTGTTCTCATGTTTCGAGAGTAATCAGTACAAAAAAGACTCATATGTAACATTCAAGTTGCATGATCGTTGAAGTAGTCCTAAATATAGATTCAATAGTCAACAGCAAATGGAATATTAAATCTGCTCTAGTTTGAGAGTGAAAAGCTATTTCCGTTTTCTGACAGTTTCTCAACGGAACAAAAAATCTTTGCTCGGAAGGAAAAATTTCTCGCTGATACCTCCGGACGATCCTTTTTCTTCCGTTTTTTCTTGCAATACTTACTTTATTTTATTTCGTTTTTCACATTCAAAGGCGAAGAAATCTATAACTAAAGATGCATGAAAAGTATTATAAAATTTTTCCTGTCATGCTGCAAAGATAAAAAAGTTTTGATATAACTTCGAAATAAACTTATTTCGTTTAATTTTATTATATCAATTGTTTTTAGTTCTTAGAATGAAGAAAGAGTTAAGTTTTATTTAAAAAATGTATTTTTCTTTTTTCTTTGTAAATTTTAAATGAGGTGTCTCCTTATTTTCAGCTTATATAGGGAGCAAATATCGTATATATTTTATTTTCTCTACTTTTGTATTGCTTTACATGATTCAAATAATTTATCTAAGTTTGAAATTAAAATAACTTAGACCAAATTGCAGTAATATTTTGAAATAAATTGTTAAAATGTGTATTTAGTACCGAAGAGGTGCTACCTTTAATCCTGCAATTATTCATAATTACAATTATCTATCGTGTTGCCTTCCTGTCTTAGAAGTTAGATAAAGAGCTTAACTAAAAATATTATTTGTATTACATTTAATCTAACTGCAATTTAAATAAATACATGTTTTGTACCTTATTAGTATTAATGTGTTTTTAATCAAATGTCTTTATTAGTTTAAAGTTACCCCAGCTTCAATGAGAAGACATCTGCCTCCAACTGATTATTCTTAACCGAAAAAACCACAACAAGCATTGCTTGTGGTTATGTTTCTGCCGTTGCTTATGGACAGTAACTTACTGCGTATCACTTTCCATAATTTTTAAGGACCAAACTGTAAACTTTAATCTATTGTTATGACAATACTGAAAAAATACCAATCTAAGGCAAATAAACTGCCTTGAAAACAAAAGGAAGGATGAAAAGTGAGCACAGTTGCAAACAAGACAGAACGGCTAAAATGACTGTGAAGTAAAATTCCATTTGCGTTTTTGGTGCTCCGTAATCATATGATGAGATCAAAATTATAAATGTTTAAAATTTAATCAGCATAATTGAGAATATGAGCTCCTGTCAGTGTACTATTAGTGTTTTTAATGGATTTACTTCTCGTGTTTAATGAGCTGACTACAATGCCGATAATGTACCTAAGTGAACTTACATTACCTTTCACTGATATTGCATTATCTGAAGCTATTTTGTAACATTTTCGGCAAAGTAGGTAGGGCTTAAACCTTCTAAGAAAATATGCATTAACTTCCACCTGGGACCGCTTTTATTGTCGAACATGTAATCTGAGAGAAAACGAAGAGCAGAAAAAAATCTTCATCCTTGCAAGACGATCATTCGGATTAACTCCTGAAGTACAAGATACTGGCATGCAAGACAGCTTTAGGACCGATGATTTTCGTTTGTCTTTTTCCTTTGTGTTTTATCAGTAGGGTATTATTGTTATGCTTGTATTATTCTTCTGTTGCATAATTGTTATTATTCTTTCTCTTTTTTTATTCGAAGACAGAAAAATAAAAGAAAAAACAGTTTATTTATTAAATCATTTTCCATGTTCCCTCCTCCCAATTTTTTTGTCTTCTGCTCTTAATTTACAGCTTGAAAATTCCGTTAACATTTTGGAATGGGGCTGTTTTTCAGAAATGTTTCCTTTGACCCAGATAGTACGACAATTGAACCACAGATTTCTTTTCCATTGAAAAGAGAAGGTATAAACTGTCGTACCAGACGTATGAAACCTTGAAAAAATCCCTAGCTCCGAAGGGTTCGAGTGAAAATCTCAACCCCGTCCTCTAAAAAAAAATAGTTACGGTACAGCATGTGTACCGCCCGTCTCCTAAAGGAGAACATAAAATCTACTTTAATAACTTGACATAAAATTACACATATTTTTTTTAATAATAAATCATTTCCAAAAATGTCTTGATGGAATAAAATGGATATTCTTTATTTCAAAAAACTTGAAATGGAACATGTAAATCAAAAGTTTTTCTTCATAACAAATACATAGGTTTAAAGTTTCATACGTACTGATAAAAGAGCCCAGAAACGTTTTTAAAGAAAAGTGTTCTCTATACGCAAAGGATCTAAAATAAAAATAAAACGCTATTGAAAAGGGCAATTTATATTATTGTTTCATTTTATACTAATAATTTTATTCTCATTGTTCAGGGATACTCGGAAAGCTAACTAGTTCTCTTCTCTGAATTAGACTAACCCTTTATAATAGCGTTAATGATTGCACGGTTCTCTAATGCTCAGAGAGCCATCTCGCTTCGTTAACCCAGTTGTTAGTTAATCGCATGTGATTTACCTTCCTTAGATTCAAGTTCAGTCGCATGACTTTCATGTTCTAGAGACTATAAAATAAAGTACGCTGCATGCTATAGAATACTGGTGTTGAACACTGGTTTGCTTTTTTTAGCAAACTTTGTGCAGTACATAATATTGCATTAGATTCGCAATTAAGATATTTTTTACTCAAAGCTGACTGCTTTTAGAGGAATAATTCAACTTGCTCTAAGTTTACTGGCTACTTTTAGAGAAATATTTTAACATATTTCGATAATTTGCTCTCAAATTTTTGCGTTCGTGCTGTGAAGTATGAATGCAAGTGTAGTAAGCATTGCAATTTTTCTTCACCTATAGTGCTATTTTTTCCTATTAATATTTTGCAATTGTGAGTTGAAGAGAAGTATGCCATTTTGTTTTTACCAAAGTCTTGGATAATAATCTAAATATTTGCTTTATTTTTTTTATCTGTACGACATAGAGGAAGTAATACATTCATAAAGAATGTTGCCCTTTTACATGCGATTGAATATAAAAGCAAAACATTGTTTTACTAAGTTTTTTTAACTACTTTTTTTGTTAGAAGTTGAAGAATTGAACGAAGTTGACTGCATTACATAAAATTTCACTGATTTATGTTTCTATATCACGTCTTATTGAACTTAGGCTGGATTTTCTGGCTTACGAAATACTCAATAAATTAATTCATGGTTTATCATTATAGTGACATCAGTCAAAACATCCCTCTTAATTGTTATTTTGCAAAATCGTTTCTTTGTTTACCTTTTCTGGCGCACCCCTATTTCAGAACAACAAATTTTCGGAATTACTGAACATAAAGCAAAAAGTGATACGTGCCTTTAACGAGAAACAGGATTTTCTTTTTCAGTTACAAAAGTAAAATGTGTGAGTTTCTTTCAGTGCGACAGAACGATAAACTGTAATTCTGTTCTTTCCGCCATGCCATTATTTTTTTCGAGTTTTGTTAAAAGCACTATTTATATACGGCTTATAATAAGAAGAGGGTCACATATTGAACCATTTCTAACTGAAAAATAAACTTGACATATTCTCCTTTAAATTTAAGATATCAGTTATTGTAATAATGGATGTGTTCAATAAGTTTTAAAGGCTTTTTTTCCCGAAAGAGCATGCTTAAAACATTGGAATTTATCATGTTTTAAATAATTTGACAGTACTTTTCAGAAATTATTTCAACCGGTGCTTGAATTCAGTTTTATTTTTTATGTTTCTGTATATGACATTAAAATTGTAGACCTTGGCCATTCTTTGAAATTCTTTTGTGCCATGTATTGTTTTCGTTCCAGTGTAAACAACGCGAAAAGTGTTTTTTTTTTTAGAAATTCCCTAAGAAAAAGAGCAGAGAAGGAAAGCATCATTTTCTTCTATTTATTACGACGGAAGGTTCAGAGAAACGGGCACCTCTTTAAGAAGCCAAGCAATAATAAACAGCAATAGGAAATTACGGTACAGAATGATAACTTTCATAAGCTTTCCTTGTATGCTTTGTTATACTAATTTCAGGAGGGTTGAAACTTTGATCTTGTAGTGAACGTAAGTAGACCATCCTCACACTAACTTTAAACTCCGAAGCACAAAATTGTATTGAAAATAGAAGTGACAAACTCAGCAGTTAACGACTCATGGGATTTCAAGACTGAAATGTTTTGAAAGTAAAAGTATCTTATGTTTCTATGCTATTTTTTTACTCATCCCATTAGATTTTAGTTATTAAAAGTAGTTTTTTGACTAAAGGAAACACCCCCATTGCAGCAGTTTTGAAAACATGCCTTTTTGAAATGTGTGAACTTACCTTTTGGTTTTGCTCTTTTTACACGTTACTTGTATTTTTTTAACGCAATTTCAACTCTCAGATGATAACAAAATCGCAATATCTTTCCATCATTTTTCCCTTTAGAAAAGCAGTCCATATATATGTTTACAATACTTTCATAGGTGTAAGGAAGTTCCTGAAAATGTTTTCCAGTTTTACTTGAAGCTTGCAAGTAAATTTGAAAGTTCATGCTTCCATCTTTTTTGAGTTATTAACAACTATTGATTTCTTCTACTATGTCTAGTGGAAGAAAATAGAGTAGAAGACACATTAAATTAATACATAATGACCTAATATTTAACTTAGATTTGTTTATGTGCATAACAACTAACTAATATTTTATTTCCATAAAAAAGTTTCAGTGAAATTCAACTTTTTATTGTAGGATATATTTCACGATGGTATCTTCGAATAAAAATAGGTTCTTGAATGCGATTTTTTTTAAAATATAAACCCGTCAGGTTGAAAATGATTCAGTTTATTTATTTTACTTCATTTATGTAAACCATATGAATAAATCTTTTTAACTTTAGCGAAACATCTGCGAATACATAGAAAGTCAGTGAAATGTTTTCAAAACAAGACTAAACATAAACACATTAAGTAAGTAAGTAGAGTAGGCTATAAAAGCAGTCTTTATATGCATCTCAATTTGCATGACAAACATTTTAAGCCCTTGTTTGTAGTATTTATGACGTCATTCATTTTCCGGGAGAAATAAACTAAAAATAAAGTACCGTAAATAAAATTAACTAAATTAGCCTTTAAGCTGGAGTTCTGTTTTCTACGAAGCTTGATTTAAAATGCTAACAAAAATCAATTGAGTTTACGTCAATCTTTTTCAAAACCTTGTTCAAGGTTTTTTATTGTTCCTTGATAGCGGTCAAATTTTATACAATGTAAGACACAGTGCCTCAGGCTTAAAGATAAACCATAATTTTAATTACTTATACTTTAACGCTAATAACTATAGTACAATTTGTGTTGACTTAAATGTTTAAAAAACACCGATTGTATTATTTTGATATTAATTGCAATTCTGTATGGTAAATTTAGGTTGAAACGTCTAATTATAAAAACTGTATTTTTTGTAAATAACAAACTTTTCAAATATCAATTTTTCATCATTAAAAAATGTATGCTTGCAATTTGTGGCTATACACAGTAACACTTGATAACTGTACCCTAACATGCCTCAAAGAAGGCTCCACAAGACTTTTTTTCACTATGTATGACAGCTAACTGACATAAGAATTAAACAAAAACTTAGTAAACAGATAAATTTAGCTCTAGTTGATTTAATTGCGTTTACTATGTAATTTAACTTAGTTATTTTTGTTTTAATATGCAAATGTTTGCTCTATAAACAGAAATTCGATGGCTTTCAAGCGAAAAAGCAGATTTGAATAAAAACACTCAAAATGCAATTGATTATACTGACATAATAGGTTTTTCCATATTATTCTAGTTTTGTTCGTATTCTTTCTAAATGCATTCAAATTTTAAATGTTAACTGAAGGGGCAAGTGGATAAAGGTAATATATGACTTTTTTTTAATTTGTAGAAATTAAAAAAAAATAGCTACCAACCATTTCTGTAACTAAGGGACATGATACTAATGGACGTACTACCTTTAACCATGGTAAAAAGTAAGTTTTTCAAAAAATGTCTCATATCTCCTTTATCCACTTGCCCCTTTAACTATGAAACATTGTTAGGCCAGTACGTTTTCGCTCTTGCCTGAGGATTTCTTATTTTCTCACCGTCAGTACCCTTGTTGACGTCATATCACCCATATTTAGGAATTAGTATGTGAGCCTAATGTTATAATGTTTTGACCTAAACAGATGTCTGCACTTCAGTACTGCACTTAAGCAGCTCTACAAGCGAGTTTTCTACTGCTTGGATACGGTCGCCTCTACTCAAGGACGGATCCAGCTGCTGGTTTAGGAGGGGTTAAAGTGCAATGTAGGTTAAGGCAAATGTGTCGTGACAATTCCTACACGTGAAGATAACCATTAACTTGCATAGCTAAAAGCTAGGGACAACTTACATCACTTTTAAAGAGCTGCAATACAATAAGAGAGAATGTTAGAGTTTCGTTTCTTTTGATATCGCAACAACAAATTGGAGTGATCAAAATGTTCCCTATTTAGTAATAGCAACTAATAAGATACATGGTGTATGTTTAATACACCATGTGTGTATGTTTAATAAACCATGTATCCAACTAAATACTGTAATAAGACCATTGTTTCATTTGAGTCGTACTCACTCCTTTCAAAAAGTAAGATGCGGTAAGTGCGTTCCATATTGTGGTGCAAGTGCAACCCTAGTATTTTGCCTTTGATTTTGCTTGAATTCCTTGGTTAATTTATTCATCAATCTATCTCTTTACAATCTGTTACTATGGTCCAGTTGTGTATTTGTTTCGAAAAAAGATGAAAACCCGTGTTCTATAAAAATGATTCTAAAAACGTCTTTGCAAAATTACCTGCAAGCAGCGTTAGTTTTTGCAACAACTGGTAAAATATATGCCTAAGCAGAAACTAGTTTAAAGCAGTGAGTTAGCGCCCCTAAGCAAGGACTAAGGCAGAAATATGCAATACACCGCCAACTCGGTTATTTCGATCCATGGACTGCTGTTTCGTGCTTATTATGTACTCATCAGAATGGAATACGAAAGTACCCGAGTTGGAGGCAAAAATCCTCTGACAGAGCAAAGCGAGCCAAAAAAAAAACTGGTAGCTAATGTGAAATTAGAATACCAGCGAGCGACCGCATTTGGTACAGTATTCCATGCTGATGATTGCACAATAAGCACAAAACTGCAGTCCATGGATCGAAATAACCGAGTTGGCGGTATATTGCATGCTTCTGCCTTAGCCCTTGCTTAGGGGGCGGTTACTCACTGCTTTATAACTGATCTTTGTTTTAAATTTTACGAGTTGTACCGTACCAAGTGCGGCCACTCGCTGGTATTCCAATTTCACATTAGCTACCTGTTTTTTCGGCTCTTTTTGCTCTATAAGAGGTTTTTTGCCTCCAACTCGGTTACTTTCGTATTCCTTGCTGATGAGTGCATAATAAGCACGAAGCTGCAGTCCATGGATCGAAATAACTGAGTTGGTGGTGTATTGCAGAAACTAGTTGATTTGACCTCCTAAATTAAACTATTGTAGGGCATTAAAAAGGTTTTCGAGACTGAAAATCTGCATTTGGTAGAGCTTGTGTATTTCCTCACGAGCTAGAAAGATATTTCAGATGAAAGTGATAATAATGTAACAGAAATTATCTTAAGATCTATAAAATATTAATACTTTTTCTCTTAAGAAATCAGGAAGAAAGTAAGTATGGGCATAATCAAGAAAGATTATTCGATTCTAAACTTTTGTAAAATATGAAGAAAAAACAGAAATAAAAGAGCTCGATGTAAAATATTTGAAAAAACTGCAAATGCTCTTTTTTTTTATATTGCTTTATACATGCAAGTAGTGTTACTAAGAAAAGAAAAGACTAAAGTAGTCGAGTTCAAAACCTTCACATTTAAAGAAAACTACCGATGCGCAGTAGGATAAAAAGTTTTATTTTTCTTTCACATTAAAAAACTTCAATGTGTAGTGCCATGTTTTTTTAGCGCATAGTTTTTATCGCTTTCCATGTAATTAGTGCTTTTCTTTTTTATTAATAGAGTGTTTGTTCTTTACATTACCGTTTAAGCTCATTTATTTAAGTCACTCATATTCATAAGTCATTTTAATTAAATAGCGTAAGATCATAATTATTAACAAAAACTGAACCTTATATTTTTCCAACGTGAAATTCAATTTGAAGCTCATCAAATTAGTGAAACTATCATGCGCAATTCAATGTAACTATAAATGTTTCAAGAAAAAATGAGGCAAAGTATTTTAGTTACCCTGCCAAGTGGAGTAAGTGTAAATCTGCAATTAACCTGTCATAAAAGAATTCTAAAAATTTCAACTCGTGGTCTATTTGACATAGTAAGTTCTCTAAAAAAATGATGAAAGACTTAAATTTGAAGCTCAAAAAGAAAGGAAATATACATTTTAAAACAGAATGCCATCCTTTGGTATTTAATCATTGAACGTTCGAGTATGCACGCCTCCCCCCCCCCCCGTTTTACCATACAACAAATTTATTTTTCATTTTAATTCTTAAAATGTAGCTTGCAAATCACGTATTAACTTTTTTTTCACTGCGTCGAATTTTCATTGCTAAGGCTCATTATTTAAATTTTATTATAATTTCTAAAGTTATTGCATATTTAAAATATAAAGTTTTACGTGCAAGCTAAATTATTTTTATGGCAGGACCACGTTTTTTTTATAATTATCATATGATCATAACTTATTAATTTTCTTTTACCATAAAAAGTTTCTTAAATACTTCTTATAATGCTAACATGGAGTTCATTGCACAAAAAATAATTAATTTTAAAAACGCAATAACGTCAGTTTATTATTTAAATGAGTATTAAAGAAAATAGACTAATTAAAATTATAAAATGCCAACATTTATTCTCCAAATAGTTCTGAAAGCAATAAATACATTAAAATTTTGTGCAGTTTGCAATTAGCTTTATATCTCAACATTTAATTTTTGCTTTACAAATTATCCCACTGAATTCTTTAAAACACTTTTTGAATTTTAAGTACACTAAGGAGCTTAGTTTCATTTCTAAAACCAATAAGCTCACGGAGCTCGTAGATAATTTTGGTAGCAAGAGCATACACTTTTAATTATTGTTTTTTAATTTAGAAATTCTGAATAAAGTTACTATCATAAAGACGAGGGGGATTTTGTCTCAAGTAAAATAATTAAGGTAGCTTATATTTTTTAAAATGAACAAATTTGATTTTTTTTTTTTTGAAATTATAGTGCATAGAGAAAAAGAATTTTTTTTTAAAAGTACTCATTAAAATATTATTTTTATTTTTTGAAAAATATTTTTACTTCAAAAAGAACGGAAAGGTTTCATTCTATTTCATGGGCCAAAGTAAAAAATAGAACCCTTTTAAAATGAAATATCGTTTATTTTATCATTAAAACTATTTTTGATCAAAATAACTTTTATAGAAGGAAAAATAGATAGTAAACTAATAAAATTATATAACTATTGCTGAGAAAATAAAACAGTGAGCAAATAAGAAAATTAAAAAAGTAATTGCTCAAATAAAGGAATTAATAAACAAAGTAATGTAACTTAAATTAAAAAATAATGAATATGTAAGTGATTTAATGAATTACGAAAAATACATAAGTAAGTACTGCCCTTGAAATCAGTAGAACTCAATGCTTAAAATGTTAAGCACAATAATTTATCATTTTATAACACCTAAATTTATAAAGAGAACTCTCACTTATACACTGCCTCATTTATGCTCTTTTTTCACTTATCCGATGATTTTAAAGGGTTCCAGCACATTCCATAGCAAAATAATGATAGTATCAGTCGCTTATGCGTCGCTCTAAAGATAAACATTTCACTTATGAGCCGAATTTTCCGTAAAATGTAAACAAAAATTTTTATTTTCCTTAACCCATTACCCGCTGGTGTTGTGTTGACGCAACGGTTATTATAAAAAATCATAAAAAATTTGCTATTTAACAAATTTTTATATCGATTTCAGTTTTAGGTTTAAGAACAACAACAGAAACATGTTTCATAAAAAAATTGACTCAAACATTTTTTTATATGTAATAAAAATTGTGGTTCTAACATAGTTTTTTTTTTTTGCTCAAATTTGTGATCTATATTTCAATCAAAAAAGTCAAAAATGAAAAAAAGTTTAGGTTTATATGTGAAATACTCTTAGTCAAGGTCACTTTTATAAAAAAATTCCACTCAGATACTGATTCTGTGTGGGTGGGAAGAAAAGCAAAAGCAGGTGTTGCGTGAACGCATCGTCAGCGGAAAAGGGGTAGTCAGACTCTCTGTCTCAACTGCTTTTCCGAAAGCATAGATTTCATTTTTATTCTGTACGTTTTGACTCTGCAAGCTTTTTATTTTGTCTCCGCCTTTTGAAATGACCAGAACAAGATAGCTTAGTTAAAGAAGCATTAGAACAGATTAAAAAAAATAAATAAATAAATAAATAAAAACTCTGCTGATGATGATTCGAGGTTCTACTTACGGTAAATTGAGCCTGTAAAGAACGTTTCTCGCTACTCTAGAATTCAGAAGAAAAAGGTTTCTGTTCTTCAGCCTTGTATCATTGAGCAATGTAACATGAAAATTGGTAATGTTGATTTGTGCGATAGTCAAGTTTCAAATTATAGAATTATAGACTGAGAGAAAAAGTGATTTTTCAATGTTGCACTAACAAATGCTTGGACACTTTCAAGGCTAAGTTTTAAGGCTGAAGAAGGAAACATAGAAAGTCACTGTTGGATTTTAGACGAGAGCTTGCACTTAATGTTTTACAGACCCTCCCCCCCCCCACTTTGATAAATATACACAGAAGAAAAGTTCAGCTACAGGACGGCCAAGCAAATTCAGTTTACCAATGCCAGTACCTCGGGGGCCTTTTACAGCAAGGTTCACAAATAACAAAAGGCTACGATGCAAGTATTGCCACTGCGTTGTTGTTTCTGAAACCACTCGGGTACCCGAGCCTGAGACAGATCTACCCGATTTAAGGCGGAAAAGAACGGCTTCCGTTTGTACGAGCACCATTAAGTTGGAAGTCCGATTTAGCTCCGAGCGCTCTGTTCTTTTGAACCAGACCAAGGGCCGAGTAAACCCCTGGTCTAATATCGCCAGAGGTATCGTTTCACTTGGCGGACTTTATGGTCATGATCATAAAGTAACCATTAGTAACGACGCCCAGCCACCATTAGTAACGACGGTGGATCTTTGATCGGCTAGGATCAAACCCGGGAACCTACGGTTGCGAGTCCAACGCCTTCCTAGTCGGGCTGACTACGACCCCATTGCCATTGTCAAACTGTTTATCATTGCAATGCTTATGATATTGCTCTCCACCCCGATTGCAACGAAGTTTATTTTTATGACCTTGGATAATAAGGTTTTTGTTAAATTTATAATTTATTAAACAAAATTATATGATTTTTTAACAATAAATTTCACTTTCTTCTAAAGTTCTCTGCACGTTTCAGAACTATATCAAAGCTCATACAAATTTTACCTGGCTAAAACGCATTTAAACTGCTGAATTGTATCAAATAAAACTACTTCGCATCCGTACCCCTTTTCCGCTGACGTTGCGTCAACGCAACACCCTATATTTCTAAATGTAAGTGAAATTTTGCCCTTTTTGCAGCATAATATTATTGTATGGGCTCAAAATAATAACTTTTATGATTTGTATCAAAAACAAAAAATGATTTCGAGTTTCGGCGGTTAATGGGTAAAAAAATAAGCAGTTTTCTTGACTTTCTTCTTTAATCATTCGCCTTTATTGCTCACGGAAGGCATTTTTTCCGCATAAACTACAGTTCAGAGAGGGACAATTACCTATTATGGATAGTTTTAAAGGTAACAGTTTGTAACTAGGTATGCAACATTTTTTCTCGTTATCATTTTAGTTACGTTACAGCAATTGCCATACCAATAGTAATATGCTCCTTGTTTATGAAAACATTCTTATTCATCCTCTCATTGGAATCTATGTTGCGTTTTAATCCTTTAAATAGGCTTGTTCACTTATACGTCTCTCTCACTTATGCACTTTTTCTGTTGGGCAATTGGGCCGGCGCATAAGTGAGAGTTCACTGTATGCTAAACTACAAAATAATACAATGTGTGTCGCGAATATTGAAAATACCGTGTACTTTTTTCCTTCCGAACTTGAGATCTATTTATTTTTTGAATTTAATCAACTGCACGTTTTTGAATATAGTTGCAGCAGTATTTTATCCTAAAAATTTAAGTGGTTGTTTTGTTGAAAAATTTTGAAGTTTTGAAGGAGTAAAGTAATTTAAATTTAACCGTTGATAGAGGACGCCTAAAGATCAATTAATGAAAGCAAAATGATATTTCATCGTCATCCATTATTGGTGAAATGCACCAGTTCTTGCACAAGCTCTATTATTCGGCCTTGAGGCACAAAACAGTTTAGAAATAGTATGGCACTATCTAACCACCAATGAGGTGGGAAAGTGACAAACCGGTTTATTGGCGAAAAATGGACGCATCTATATTGTTTTGCAGGTATGGCAAGTTAAGTTTTTTCCCTTTACAGCTCTGCATAAACTAAAATAGTATCTTGTATTTCTGTTGTTTATATCGGAACGCTTTTTATATCTACTCATTGTGAACTTAATGAAGACAAACAAATAACATGCTAGTGACAATATAAAACAAGTGCATTAAAATCTCCCATTGCGATTTTTTATCTCCCTTGCTAGTTGTACAGGGTGGTTATAAATTAACAGGAGGTGTTTGGAGCCCTCTAGCTCGCGAACTACTGGGCGAAACATTGTCAAATTTCGTGAGCGTGCATATTAGACCATGGGATTTTGATTTCTGGAATAAAAAAATTGGTTTCAAAAATCACCACCAGAAGGAAATTTGGCGCTGTAAAAGTGTATTACACTGAATATCATGAATTAAACTTGAAAAGATGCTGTATAAATCAATTTCACCAAACAAAAATGATTGTTCTTTGCAAATGAGGTTTAATATGATCGTCGTAGAATTTTCTATTTAAAAAAAAACATTACCATAAACAAAAATAGCGGGTCCATTTAACCAAATAGAATGCAATAATTTGCATAAACGCGTTGCATTTAAGGATCATCTGTATAAAATGACTGACTGGGAGCATTCTCATCATTCTGAGCGCAGTTGCCTCTTAATGGCTTTAACTATGCAGGACCGCGCTTTGTTAGTGAAGCTCTACTATCAGCGTGATGAAAATGCTAATGTTACTCTTCGAGAATTTCGGCGAGGGAAGCAGTTGAGAAAAGGCCCGATGACCATAACAAATTTAAGAAACATGATTGAGCGGTTTGAAATGACTGGATCTCTAGCCCAGCAACCTTGGCAGGGACGCAAGACAGTTAGTTAATCAGCTACAAGTTGACGAAGTTGCAAATGCTATTAGAGAGCAGGAGATGGAGAATGTGCAAGGTACAAGTAGTGCTCGTGCAGTTTCTTGGCAGACGCTGATCCCTTACTCAACAGTGCGGAAGATTTTACGTGAGATATTAAAATTTTTTCCTTACAAAATTTCTTCCACTCAAGAATTACTTCCTCGAGATACAGTTGCCTGACTGGACTTTTCCTCAAAGTTTCTAGATCGCATGCAAGTCGACGATACTTGGCCGTGAAAAATCCTATGGAGTGATGAAGCTCATTTTCATTTAAACGGTGGCACAAACACGCACAATTGCCGGATTTGGGCCGCAACTCATCCGCATGTTTGTGTGCAGAAACCACTTCACTCGCCGAAAGTTAGTGTGATGTGGATTTACTGCATCTTTCACCATTGGATCTTATTTTTATGAGGAAAATCATGCGGGTGGAACAGTTACATGCACCATTACTGATGATATGTACGCTGAGATGCTAGAAAATTTTGTAGTTCCACAACTGCAGCAACGAGGCTGTGTCGACTCAACCATATTCATGCAGGATGGTGCACCACCCCACATCGGACTTAGGGTGCAGCGTGTTTTGCGGGAACATTTCTCTGATAGCAGAATTATTAGCCGCTCATTTCCTAGGGTATGGCCCCTAAGGTCGGACGATCTCAATCCATGTGATTTTTGGTTGTGGGGATATCTGAAAAGTGTAGTGTATCAAAGAAACATTTCTGATATAGCAAGTTTAAAAAATATTAGATATGTTACGAGCTGAAGTAGAAAATGTTGTGCATCGTATGCAGTTCTACAACTTTACAATGGCGATCATATTGAACCACATTTGTGACAAAGAAAGTCATTTTTTCAAACAAAATGGATGCATATTTTGTCAGTAGCAATTAATTCTTCGATAATCAGAATAATACACTTTTAAAGCGCCAAATTTCTCCCTGGTGGTGATTTTTCAAACTATTTTTTTTATTTCAGAAATCAAAATCCCATGGTCTAATATGCACGCTCACAAAATTTGGCAATGTTTCGCCCAGTTGTTCGCGAGCTAGAGGGCTCCACACACCTCCTGTTAATTTAAAACCACCCTGTATGTCAGTTATTTGGTTCAACGAATATTAACTGTTTTATTTGTTTCTATTTTCGTGCTTGTTCAACTCAGTTTGCTGGAACAAATAAAAGACATGATTTCAGGTCAACAGAATGTACTTACAATAAAAAGTAAAGTCGTAAGAAATAATTTACAGTTCCAAAAAAATAACGATGTGATGGAAAAGTCTTTAAATAGAGTAACAAATCTTTTACCCAAGCTCTCTCATTAGCATGTATCAATAAAAAAATCAAGGAAAATAAAACACTGCTCATATTTAGCACATTTGTATAGACACTAATTATGTCAAATACTTGCATGAAAATAGTATTGTGTACTTTGTGAGAAGCATTCTCTTTTCCGATAAAAGCTCAAGAATAAATAAATAAATATTTAACGTAAAATATATAAAGTCATTTTAAATGTATTTCTATATGTTATGACTCAATGCAGATGGAAAAATTCACGAATTTAAAAATAAAAAAAAACATGATAATAATGACATGGAACGAATTACAAGGGTTACTTCGAAAACCAATTTATGTATATATGCTACAGTTGTTCGAAAAATAAATACAAAACCTAAGTTGGTAAATAATTGCACATGATAAAAAAAGGTCGTAGGAGTACGTAGAATAAATATTTCAGTATAAAGTATAGGAAAAAACTGATTTCCAATTCACAATACATTTGGAAAAAAGAAAACGTTTTTTCAATAGATAATGTTATTCAAGAAGTTAAACAGTGCTTTTCTGTTTGTGTAAATGTTATTTATCGAATCAACAGTTTACCTTTCCCGATTGAAGTATTTGCAGACCGAGAGCAACGTAAAAGAAATGCTTATTATGTAGTATAGGGGTAAAATATTTGCTTTTGCCAATAGATTAACATAGATTCATCAATAATGACTGAAACGTAGAATATTTGCAAGCTGAAAACACGCATTTAAAATTCAGTAACAGAAAAAAAAAATATTATTCGTATGTGTGCTCACATTAACTTCGAATACTTTGAATTGCGTTAGTATTTAATGACTATTCTTGTAAAAATATATAATGAAAAAAACAAAAAAAAAAAAAAGGAAAAAGGAAGAAAAAAAAAAATACGATACGAGTAAATTAATGCATTAAAATGTAATAAAAATTATGAAAACTAGAAGTAGAGAAATATGAAAAATTTTAATCAAACATTCATATCCTAGAAATCTTATCTAAGCAAAAAAATCTTTTTTTTCTCTCATTGAGATAGTATGTAATCGCGTTCACGGTTGATCAACTATGTCACATATCTCTTTTTTCTCTTTAATGAAATTAAAAGCAAATATGATTTTGCAATTAATCACGCATTCTTACTTATACCGTATTGAAAAAAAAAGCTTCCTGTAAGGAAAAGCTGCGTCTTAAGTAATTACTGAATTTTCTTTTCAAGGAACGTCCCAAAATTTTGTAAATATTGTCAGTGAAATGGATTAACTTAGAAATCTTAAACTGCATTAGACATACCTCCTTTTTCGGATTTTAAAATAATCTTAAAAACAAAATTTATTTTTTGTTAATGGTCGATAATATACTGATAAATCCATCCACGTCCACCTTTTTTTTTTCCTTTCTTAGAATCAAGTAAATTTTAAGTCAGTATTTCTTTTTAAATAATGAAACTGATTTCCATTTATATTTTTCTAGTAAATATCTAGTTCTTATGCGTTTGCAACTCCATTTCCCCCCTAAAAATTTGTACAAAAATCAAAATTCTTAAAAGAAAAACGTATATGGAAAATAAAGAGAACATTATTCTATTTTCCTGCAAAAACAACACAGTTTTACGTAAAGCTACTGCGTTTTTAACAATACCATCAAAAGTAAGGGACTCTTGATTTAAACATAAACCGTACTTAGAACGAAACTTTATGCATGTTGAGTATATAATATGACTTTTATTATAAAAAAGCAAGCAAATAAAAAGACAAGGAGCAAGTCAAGATTATCAGAAGACAGCACTTTTTTTCTCGCCGTAATTCTAAAACATGACATTAAAGATAATATCTATACCTCAGAACTAGACTAACGTAAGTCCAGTTTCGTCATTTTTCAGTGGAGGGTGAAAAAGATTGTCGGATACATGCAAAGGATGGGACTCGCGCTCTTTTCACACCGCTAAATAATTGTTAAGGAATTTGTTTTATAAAATACTGTTTTAATGGGTCAATGTGGAATAAGATTCTACATACAATGAAGCAAAAAAGTGAAAATCGCCATTTTTGGACTTACGTCGTTCTGGTTCTGAGGTACAGAGTTTAACCTTCTAAGTGACTTTATTAACTTTTTAAGAAGTGGACATCTGTGTTTTCCAACTCTACAGAACGTAGTTTTACAGTTTCAATGGAAAATGAACTTTTTTATAAAATAGACTTTCTGAAAATTGAATAACTTTATCAGAAGATAACTTTGTTTGATTTAGAATTTTTAAAATCAATGTGGAATAAGATTCTACATACAATGAAGCAAAAAAAGTGAAAATCGCCATTTTTGAACTTACGTCGCGTCGTTCTGGTTCTGAGGTACAGATATGTGCATTTATTTTTTTTTAAATGCTAGCATTCATGGTTTTGCACCAGGTTTTTTTCGTATGCTTGAAATGAAAAAGGTACCAAAACTAAGTAAATGAGCAGATAAACCAGTGGACAAACATAGCATTTTCTAGCCGTTTACACTTCGGAAATGTGTAAAGGAAATTAAATAATAGCACCACTCCTAATGGCACCAATCGTGATATAAGCTACCTAAATTAAATTAATTTCCGCGTTTTATATTTTAGTGCTAACAAAGAATTTATATTTTTACGCCAAGGAAGATCATTGTATGCACTTTAATAGTAATAACTCTCTAATGTTGGTATTTTAACACAAGACAGATAAGACTTGGTATTAACTCTTTCGAAACTAGTGTAAAAATGGACCTATTATTATACTGGCGCTTCATAACAAATTAGGCGTTTTCTAAAACTTTGGAGGACGAACGATTTAATTAACATTTTTTTAATTCAGTGCATCATTTTTCACAAAGATCAGGTATTTTTCACCATTTAACAAAAAAAAAAAAAAAGAAAAAACACTTTTTTAAAAGACTTTTAAGATTGAATTAATGCTCCTATTAAAATTTTCAAAAAATTGTGCTAAGTTTGATTTATATTATTAACATGTCTTTTACGTCGTTTGCATGCCCTTGGGGGAATATACAAAAAAACAAAATAATAAAAGTAATCAAGAATGAGCTCTGCGTTGTAAAGCTTTGATCTTTTAAATGCTTTCTAACACATATGTGGCTAAATTGAGTTTGGATATTTTTTAAATTGCTAGCACATTTCTTTTTTCGGAAAAATATAACTTCAAAAAAAAAAAAAAAAACTTCAAACACACAAACTGTAGTGTCGTCAAAGTACCATTTCAGAACACTAACTTCTGTACCTATTTTCGCATGGAGTTTTTTCTAAAAGTGGTCCATATAACGCATAGTATTTTGAAATGCAAAAAAAAAAAAGGAAGAAAGAAAATAACGATTTTTGATGTAAAAAGAGGGGGAATTTTTAATTAGTGCAAACGGAAAGATAAATTAAATAGAGACAAGCTCTAATAAGGTGATCTTAAAACCAAGCTATTTGTAAGTAATGACTAGAAAACATAAAGAAGATTTTCCAAAAATTCCCCGTGTTTCCAAACAATAGTGTAAACATCTTCATTGTTTGAAAACGACATTGAAGAAAGTTGTTTCTCAAAGCTTAGTGGGCGCTTTCGTCTTCAGCAGATGTACGAATGCCTAGTAACTGTTCTCAATCACTAGTATTTACCATCTGGAAAGCTACTGAAAATATTTAGTTACTAATTCCGCTTTACCTGCTGCTTGATTTGAAAGATAAAGTATTTTTATGTTCCCATTACATGCTCTCCTATGGAGCAAATGGAACTAACTAAAATTATGGTATCGATTAATTTAAGTTTCTAAATTGATAGAGTGTATTGTGTTTATTTAAATATACTAAATTAATTAGAGGATGAGGGGATTTTTTTTTCAATTTACCCCATAGTCTCTGAAGTAGGTGCAAACATGATTTTATTGCATAACAAGAATCAAAAAGTCGAAATTTTCATGCAGTTACTTTCAGGGAGTGTAGTCTTAAATACAGTATGAAAAGTTTTGTCTCTAAACTGATTAAAAAAGGAGCGAGGAATCCAAGTTTTAAATTTTAAACTAGGTTTCTTTCAAACCCAACTGACCGTCTTTAAATGCAAGAAAAAGAAAATATTAAGATGTAAAAAAAAGTCAATTAATTTCTATTAGTTTTTTTTCCAAATCGTTAACATTTTAAGCAAATATCTGGCTGCTTTAAAAAATGTTTTTATTATAAGATAGTGGTAAAGAATTCGAAAAACAGTTTTTTCTGGATTGAACAGAATACTACAAAAAATATTATTAAAAGTAGTCAACATCATTTTTACGCTCCAGTCTGCAACAGAAACGCAAAATTTAAATACAAACAGGTCTAGATTTTAAGAGCATCATTGAATGCCAGTATTTCATGTGCGATTCATCTGTTATTTCCAAATAATAGTTTTAACAAATGAATCTTAATATCAAGAGAAATTACGAGAGTAATTAATATCAGTCATAACAAGAAATATGCAATTCATTAACAATGATAATTAGACGCAATTTTCAGTTTGTTTCGGAATAATTTAAACAAGTTACAACAGTAATTTATTTTGATTTGCTTAGAGAATTGTAACAAACCGTAGACGTGTAGAAGATTTTCGTGCAATCATTAATAAACATTTTTCGAAAATATTATTTTAATGCCGGAAATTTGTTAAAATAATAATAAACCTATAAATAAACCCTAAATAATAATAACCTGTAAAAATATATTAAGATGTTCATGAGCTTGCAGATGTGAATAAAAATGTAAGATACCGAGAGATAGATACATAGGAGAAACAAAGTGTTAGCGTGGTTTAAGAATATCAAGATTCTCAATAAAACTATGTTAAAAACAATAAAAGTGTAACATAAAAGGTCAAAGAAGATTTTATGAAATTTGAAGAACGTGTGTGAGCAAAATGAAATACAATGAAAGTAAAATAACTTGTCTACCCATTATCCTTAAAGAATACATACATTTCCAGAATAAGTATTTTCCAGATAAAGTTCCAGCATAATTCGTTTAGATGAAAAGAACACATATTTTCTGTACAGTATAAAACTAAAATATTAAATGAAAACTGTTTGAGAGAAAAAAATCATGGAAGTGTTTTGATGTTCGTAATAAATAACGCAATTGAGTTTCACTACACATGTGGGAACAAATTTATATGTACAGTAAATCCTCATTACATCGCACCTCGTTATATTTCTCGTCCAGATATATCGCGCTTTTTTCCACGAATGAGTTTTAAAGAGTGTTTCACATTTAACATCACAGGCAATAAGCCATTAAGATTCTGGAAAAAGGTATTTTTTTCCTTTAAACAATAAGAGATCTGGTATGTTTTCCATACACGGTAACTTTCTTACCGTTAAAGCTGCATCTGTCGATTCGTATTCTAAGATTTAAAAAAAAAAAAGGAATATTTTTAATTATTACTTTTTTTTATTTTGAAAGAACATTTGATAATAAAACATTTGATAATTGTTACTTTTTTTTTGAAAGAACATTTGATACTAAAATATTTGATAATTAATAATTTTTTGAAAGAACATTTGATAAGTTTATTTTATTTTATTTTTTATGAAAATGATCCTTCGCACACGAAGATAAACTTATCTTTTTGTTAAATGCACATCTAATTATTTTTACGCTAATCGACTCGTTACTTTTTATTTCCTATATTATATCGCATTTTCGGATACATCGCGCTTTTTTTCTCTCTCCCCTGGGAAGCGCGATATAACGAGGGGTTACTGTAATATAACTAAGTTACATGAAACCAATTATTTTTGTGTTCTGTTTGTATTAATAGAATCACTAGTAATCGGTTAATATAATTATTCCTAGAATCAAACAACAGTATCAAATTTATATATATATATATATATATATATATATATATATATATATATATATATATTAGCAGAACTGTACCGTATCTGCAAAAATAACTGTCCGCAATTAAAACACGTGTATAATTCTTATTCATAAAACAAACAACTTACATTTTAGTCACGATAACCGTTAACTTATTCATTTCCTATTATAAAGAAATTGCAACACTTACTACCATTTTGTCATTTTTGCATTTTTTTTCTTTATACGTTGCTCCTTTCAAAAAGCAATTAAAATAAAATGAAAAGACTTTTTTTAATTTCAAATGCCATACAATTTTTTTTTTCTAAAGTAAATTTTCTGACTTTTAAAAAATCATATTGACTTAGCTAAAGATATTTACACAGTAATTTTCACGTTTTTATTAGGGCATTCCTTTTTTTGAGAATTGTTTTTTTCCTCTCATCTAGAACCGTTTGTCCTTAATTTTTCTTCACATTTAAGAAAGGAATTTAAAATAAGATAGCAGATTTTTTGTCAATATATAAACAGCATTTGTTCTCATTTCCTGTGCCTCGTTAAGAACGACTTTAGCAGCGTCTTTCTTTTGAAGAAATTTAGCTCAAGCGTTATTAAGGCGTTAACTACTTTATGCGCAATCATTTTGCTCTTATATTGTCCAAATTTGGTTCTTGCGATAAAAACTCTTAAAGTAACGTACATCTATTTTTAAATAATGATAGAAATGTTTGTGAAAACTTCAAAAAAAAAAAAAAAAACATTAATACTTTCATTTAGTAACATTAATAATTTGTATATTTTTGTACAGTTTTGCACTTCTTTCGGATTACGTATTAATTATAAAGCGTTTTTTTTAATTTTTAATATTTTTTTGTAAATGAAGCGTTTTTACACGCGATCTATGTAGTTGTAAGCATTAAGTACAAAAAGGGTAGGTGAATTTTTATTATAATGTAGAGTTCTTTATGAGTCTATTGAGTTTCTTGTACATGAAACGCAACCAAATTAGACAAAAATTGCTTGAAATAATTTAAAAACATTAAAAAATGTCATTACTTTTTTGGGAGAAAAAAAAATATTTTTTTTTATTCTTAAAAATATAATTTTCTAATTGTGTTAGTTTCTATGTGAAAATGAATCCTCTGATGTAGTAATTTTTCTAAAGCTCTAAATTTCATGTAATGGAGAAAATTGATAGTTAATTTCAGGTATCAATATAAATTCCCGAAGAAAAAAATTATTTAAATTAAATATGTAAGATAAAAAAATATCATTACAGAAGAATGCTAGTTTTTTAGTTGAAAAAACCTCGTTAAAATGTGAAAAAACGAAGATTATTTCAAAATAGAGCAAACCCAAAATATCCTAAATAATAATGAATATTTATTGCACCTGGTCTTGATTAGCAAGTTGTTAACATAAAAGTCATGGAAAATAAGAGTATATCGATGCATGGGCAGTATATCCGAACTATAATTTAATGTAGACTTAATATCAGGGAGTAAAATTCGATTTTCTCTATCCCACATCCAATCTCTATCGATATACTTTATTCCTTCATTACTGTTCTGGATATTAAATGAGATAATCGTTAAAAACTAGGAGGAAATCTCAATTCTTTGAAGTAAATTTTAGCATGACAAATTACCTCTGTTTAAACTATTGGTAGTAAAATAATGCTTATTTTAAAATTCTTTATGTTTTTACTTACCCATTTCTATATATTTTTGAAAATCATTGCACTAACACGTAGTCCTTCTATAAGAATCCACTTAGTCACATTCTTAAGTTATACGTACATGCATTTCGCTGAGAAGTTAAGTAGCGGTAAAAATTACTATTTCAGTTTTATGTTCGCTATGTTGGAGGCTGTTTTGGTGTAATGAATTATAATTAGTTTAGCGTTGATGAAACTTTAGCTATTTTAGCTTGCTTAAATCGTCATCTTTAATTTCCTCAAGAGGAACAGCAGAATAACTGCGTTCTCTTTCCTTATGCCCTAATTTTTCGTACTGAGTTTAGTTTTTAAACTATGAGTTACGACAAACATTTTTATGTTTGTTTACATAATCATAGACTACTGTCTAACCCACCAAATTGAAAAATTCTACTTTTAAATACTTTGTTTATCGTGTTTGGTAATATATTTTTCCACCAGAATTTAACTTACGTAGATCCTTACTATGTTAAGAGTGTATTGTAGGGTGGTTCACAAACCTATGGTAAAAAAAATTTGTCCTAGAGGTCCGGCGGTGGCTCATTTTTTTAGCTTTATCCACCCTAATATACTGCCAAAATTTCAACCTCCTGCATAAATAAAAAGACGGTGCTCAAAGCTCAAACAGTTCTCCAGTTTTTATCAATTTCAAACGTTTTTCGGTTGAGCGGTAAAAAAAAAATTCCGGGTGTTTGCTATCATTTTTGCTGATTCTTATGTTCAATGATATCCTGAATCCTAATACGGCCAACCTTTCCCCCCATTGCCTCCCACTTTTCGAAAATAGCGGCCCCCTCCCCTCCTATTTTCATCAGATTTTGACAATTTCATAGATATTATTTGGAAGGGAAGGAAGCAGTATATTTACCATTAACATTCTTCTATAGGGCTAGAGAGGTGAAAAGTTCAAAATCATAAACACTTTTCGCAAGTTAGGAGACTCATGGGGGCATTACCCCCCTCCCTTCCGTAAAATATTTAACATATCATCAACAACTCATTTTTTCCAGCTTCAAAATTTTACACTTATTTTTTGGTGCAACACAATAACATTGAACTGCTTCTATGACTCCCACGTCCAAAAAAGTTTTCAAGCTGTAAAATTTTTTCTAAAATCTTGGAAACATCGCATGTTACATATGAGTCGCACCGCAGATTTAACTCAGTAAAGAACCTTTCAGTATTATTTTTATTCATTCCAGTTATGTTCGAGTGATTATCGTGAAGGGGGAAACGGAGATCATGTTTGGATTTAGTGGGGCATATTACATAAGAAACAGCAAGAATAGTGTCAGATACATTTGAAGTTCATTGTGTGCCAATCAGTGTTGTTATACTAAAATTTGCTAGAAGTTTTTAAATAAAGCCAACATATTTAAACTTATTGCTATGCAATTCAACTTTCTATGTATATTAATATATAGATTTTTTTTGAGAGAGAGAGAGACTTTTAGTATTGAATATTTTATTGTCTCAGCAAAGATAAGCATTCAATTTTCTTCAACAGCAGGTAAAAGAAACTGCTTATTGTCCTCATTATTGAAAAAAATTCTGTTGAATTCTTGAATTATTTTAACATTTTCCTCAGCAACGTTATTTACCATTATTTATATATTTTAATTTTTTTTCTTTTAATTTTGTGATTGATATGAGATTTGCATTCGTTGGGGCGTAGGACAAAGAATGGTAGAAAATAATCTCTAATATTCATGTTTGAAAAAAATTCAATTGTTCTGTACTACACTTGTTATATTTCACATCTTTATTCTTATAATAACTTGCTTTTCTTTCAACTAGAATTTGATACGAAACACTAAGTCAAACTAATTAATTCACCAGAAAGGTGTCACAAGTACTTTAATAAAACTGTCCTAGTTGTTATTTCAATTTCCAGGTTGTTCATATCTTATGAGGTTTTTTCCAAGTTCAGATATTCTCAGACGTTTTAATAGCAAATGGAGCATCTATTAGTGTTGAATCTATTTGTTGTACTGTACAGAAAGGCGCTGAAACTGTAGAAAGTGTTGTACCTAGGTTATTTCTCTCATGATTAAATGAAAAATATCTTTCTTATATAGGAACATTAATATTCTGAGGCATATAAGAGCCTGGATTTCATCAAATAGGCTTCCTTATTGACTAATAATAACTCAATTATCTCCTTATAATCAGCAAGAGTGATCATAGATTTACAAAAAGCTTACAGTTGAAGTTTCAAACGTGTTAATGTATTTTTTAAGTTCTATGTGCAACATTCTTTTTTTTTGTTTGTTTGTTTATTTCTTTGTCAAACATTTTTTCGCTTTAAAGTTATTAAAAAGAATAGTACTTATGAGGAATATGATGGCCAAAAAAGCATGAAGTAAATATCTTTGCCTAAATTTCAGATTAGTTCTATGCCAGACTAGCTACAATTGTTTATTTTGTGCAATTAGTTTTTATAATTTAATTCATTCTTCTTGTGATACTGTTAGCACTATTAGTTTAAAACTTTAAATCTTGCAATTTTTTTCTCTGCATCCCACTACTTTAAAAACATAAAAAACATTTTGCACAGTTCTTCCACAACTCTATTTTGGCAAGCGTAAGTTTTGAAAATCATAGCACAACATGTAGACAAGTAGTACTGCAATCTACATTGTATGCTGCGATCTACTAAATAATCAATTGTATCAAAGGTGTTGCTATATAGATTCAAACGATTAAGAAACTTTCCAATTGTTTGAACTAATATTTATGCGTTGGAAAATGAGAATAATTGAAAAAAAAAATCTCTTCCAAGAAAATGGTCTCTTTAGTCTGAAAAACTCAAAAATTTTGACGATTTCGAAAAAGCGGAAAAATGAAAGGTGTTTGAGCACCATCTTCCATTAGGTGTAGGGAGCTGAAATTTTAGGGGAGTGATCTCATACATAAATGTAAAAAAAGTAGGGTGCGCCTTGGTCCGTAGCATTTTTTTTTTTTTGAACCTCCCTAGTGTATTGATTCATGGAGACTATCCACGAACTTTGACTAATTCCACTTTTTAAAAAAAACTGTCTTAAAAATCCCAAACTAAAGTTTATAACAGTACGTTGTGGAAAATTCGTCGCTGTTTTGTCATTGTTTTTTCTTTTGAGATCTTTCAGATTGCTAAAATTCTTCAGTTTTTCCAATTCTATCCTATTAAGCTCTCTTCTTTTAAAATTTCATTCTCACAATTATTAAGGAATCCGTAAATTAATTGCAACTGGGATGTTTATCATATTGCTCAAAATAGTCGTGGTTTGGAATTTTGCAGCTAAAAATATAACAACTATGTGGAGCAAAAAAAAAAAAAAAAAACAATTGAATGAGTAGTCGTGACCAAAACTTTCAATTCGAATTTTTCTATTTTAACTCTGTAAAAATTCCAAGAATGTCCTAATTCCTCATATATTTATTTTTGCGAACAATTACATATTTTGATTAATAGTCTTTTGTTAAATATCTTTTTTTTTTTTGTAAAACCGTATTTGTCTGCAACTTTGCTTTAATTTTAAAAATTGTGTTATTTGTAAGTTCTTTTTTTCCTTTTTATTCGTCCTTTTTTTATACTGGCTGTTGATCATGTTACTATTCTAATCAGTGTTAGCATTTCTTTCTTCTATTGATCTTAATATGTTTTTTCTTATTATTTGTGTTTCGCTAATTTGACGACAGTTTTTTCTTTATTCTGCTCTTTCCTTTTTCTGCTGTCACGGCATTTTTGTTATTAGCCCTGTCAACTTCATCTATATGCCACTCCAATTCTTTCGTGCGTATGTTTTATTCCTTTAAAGACGGTTTCAGAGCATGCTTGCATTTCTCTTGGTTCTATAATGGTTTTAAATTTTTTTATTCGGATTATACTATTCTTTTACATTATAAACTATTTATTGTTCCACCTCGTTGAGTTTTATCTATGAATTTTCGGTCAAAATGTTTTTTTTTTCTTTTGCTCTCAAAAAGTTATTTATTGTAACCTAAAAATACCTGTCTGCAGTGTCCTATAAGTTTGAGCAGCTTAACGTTGTAGTAATATCTTTTACAATACTACTTCCGAATTGTTTGCGAAACAACATCCAAATATCCAACGCCAAATCGCTTGCATCATATTACGCAATAACTTCAAATACTGTAATTCATTTTAGAAGTTACTTTCTTTTGTAGACTTTTTGTGTTGGAAATGTCTAAATACATTTGAACCGTTATTTAAGTGAAAAATATATAGGTTTTTTGAAGCAGAGAAGAAAAATAACTTGCCGCTGAGTAGTGGGTTCCGCTTGATCTTTTAAAAGAAAATAAGTATTAGGAGCTTTTAACATTAGTTATACACATACACTGGGTGCGAAATTCTTAAGCTTACTATTCTCCTTTTTCGACAAAATGAATCACAAACCATAAACTGTTATTATTTTGCACCGCTTTTGGTATTATTGGTATTTAATGGACGTGGCGGCACTATCAGTCTGAGTTATTTTACAAATAAAGGATATTCTTGTTATATTCGCCAATGTGTAAAATCAGCTGTTTTCAAGCGGTTGTATTTAGTATTTTCAAAATATTTCTCGAAAAGTTCTGAGTATCATTCAATGCTACATTCAATGCGTCATTGACACTTACTCTTAAAGGGATTTCGCTACAGTTTATGATTGAATTTCTGTTGAATTTATATTAAAACTTGAGTGTGTCAAAACTTTTTTTAAAGAATGGATTAATGCTTGGAAACTTCCTCTAGAAAATGCAGGAAAATGCTTGCATTTCTATATTCTTCCAATTATTTACAGAGAGCTATTGCAAATATAACAAGAATTTCTAAGTCAGCAGTTGGAAGCACCAAAAAAGGAGGAGAGGGGGGAACAAAACAAGTCACTGAAGCAATTCTTTGAGGTAAATGTGACAGCAAACGTATCACCACTCTCTTTGCCGGCCACAGAATCGGTGATATACGTCATCAAAGTCTCAAAAAAGTGTACTCCGTCTCACTACTATGATAAACAAAGATAGTGTTTAAGTTTCCACCATTGCTGTTCAGAGGCGGTTGGTTTGAGAGAAATTAATGGCCCGGCGGCAGGTCAAAAAACAATTCCTTGCCGAGGCTATGAAAAAAACGTAGAGTGAGCTATACAAAATGAAAAAATTACTGTTGAGGGCTGGAATCGTATTAGTAGTATTTTAAGTAGGCTATTTAAAAATTATGTAGTTATTTTCATTTAATTAATGCTTCTTAGACATGTTTTTCTGGCCACTTTACTTTTAGCATTTTGGTCGACAACAGTTCATTCGTCCCTTTAGAACTAGCAGTTTCTTTAAGACTCTTGTAGAGAGGGTAAAAATCAGCAAGGACGAAAGCTCTGATTTTGAGGTCAGAACGGAGAGTAGTAATGCGTTTTCTTCCACATTTGTCTATGAGAACCTCATCCAGTGACATATTATTTCGCTCAAATTTTAATTTTGAAGAGTCAAACTTTTTGAATATAAAATACACATGCTGCACTTGCAAGAGCTCTCTGGAGAGACGTGGAGGGGATTAGTAATGCCTGTATTTCTCTACACTTTCTACGAAACATGTCTAAAGCCTTGCCCACTCTTAAAAATATAGTTTCAATACTATCAACGTTCTAATAGACTTTAATACTGAAATTAAATTATAAACTGTTGCAAAATTACTTAATTGTAGGTGTTACTAACATATTGACTATAGCAGACTTCAAAACAAAATATAACCTAATATACAACGATAACAGGAGAAGGTAAGTTTAAGTGTACGGTTACAAAAAGTTTAAATGTACGTTGAAAATATTCAAGCTTTCACCTATTCTTGATCAAAGCACTTCTATGTGCATCCTATTTGAATAACATTACAAACTTTGTCTCGACCAACAGCTAAAGTAAAACATTTAAATAGCACCGAATAAGCATTCAAATTTAAAAACCAGTGCTAAACGTTAAGGAAAATGTAGCTAATACAGATATAAAAATGGTTCATTTACATTAAAAGGTCGAACTGAACCTAGAAAAATACAAAATGCAATATACTAAACGTTAGTAAGTAGAAAAAACTTTACAAACACATTTACAAAACTGGATTTATTTGTGTTGACATCAAAAACAGATTAAGAGACATAATATGTATGCATATATATTATTTTGCGCAAAAATCGAGGCAAAAATTACATATCTTTAACTTTTATACCTAATGTTTGTTCCAAAGCTCTTGCATATTATGTAATAGTGTAACTCCATAAACGTAAACATTCACACAAAAGGTAGCAAAATACAGATAATAAAACATATTTTCAAAAACTGAGCAATTTCAGAAAATCAGTATTATTAGTCAGATCTCACAACTTCAATTTTAATGTCAAACTTTTAGAAATAATAAAATTCCCAAAAATAACTAAACCAATAAAGGAAACTTAAGATTATGCGTTTTTGAGACGTGAAGCATTTAAGTGCATGTTCTATCTGCAACCATATAGTAAAAAATAGGTGAGCTGCTTAATATACACAAAAGATGCTGAGTAAAAGTGTGAAATGATGTGTATTAACAATCATACATATAGTGAAATAAATAATTCTTAACAAGTGGCATTTTATTCTTGTATTTTTAACCATTTAAATGCATAGCATGCTACGAAGACGTGTCCTGTGCGTTTCAGTGTATAGTAATAGCGCAATAAATATAAATTGGAAAAATAAATTAATTTTAAAAATAAAAAAAAGTCAACACATTGGGCTACATGAAAAATCTTGATTGTAATAAAATGTGAAGATTTAAAGAAAAATTAAAATCATAAATGCAATACTTTAAAGTTTCTTCACACTTACTCCAATTAGAAAAAAAGAAAAAACATTTCTGTGCCATTTTTAATGTGAAATATTAGAATACAGTCGTTTTTCGATAACTCGAAGTCCCAACGGATCGGCTGAACGCTACGAGTTATTGGTTGTTCGAGTTATAGGATATTATTACAACTTTCTGAAGAGTTTGGGACTCAATGAAAACTTCGAGATAAAGCAGTGTCTGAGTTTAAAAACTTCGAGTTATCGAGATTCGACTAGTTATAATTCTATAGAACTGTGTCATACCATTTTACAAAATGCTTGACTGTGAATTACCATTTGACGTCAGCGACTTAGCTCTGGAGGTTGTAGGTGGAACACTACGCAAAGTTTCTGTATGAGTTACTTGAAGAGTACTAGTAAAACTCTGGTTTTTAGCACGACGAAATCCACAAAACATATGAAGAAACATTTTCTTGAATTTTTGGCCGAATATGCAATAAATAACGAAGTTTATAGAAGAGTTGAATGTGACTAGCAAGTTGGAAACACGTACAAGTGCTGGAATAACAATGTCAAAACATTCTAGGATGTTTATCAGCAAAGCAAGGATATTGCACACGAAGAAAATGGCAACAACACAAATAAGCATCATAGCGAGACCGATTTCTTTCTCTTCACGTCGAGTAAGTCTTTGCCTGTCCTTATTCGCATGCTGGACTGCTCTCCAGATGAATATATTTAGCACAGCTAGTGTCAGAAATGGTATAAAGTACATCACGAATAGGTACAACCATATATAATACACTTTATAATAAAGCTTATTCATTCGAAACTCACTCGGTCTTGCAACGTAACCGCTGGTATTCGTATATGGGTCCAGCACTTCGCGCACATCTATCTCCCAAAATCTAGGAATGTTGTAACAAACAGCAAAAACTACAATTAGAATATTGAAAACTCTGGCTCTTCTGTATGTGCACAGGAAACGGGCTTTAAGTGGGTGACACACAGCTACGTATCTTTCCACGGTCACACCAACTGTTGTCCAAACTGAACCTGTTTGAGCGATGAGACCGACCGGGTAAGCTACCATCACAACAAATGGGAATATTTCAAAGGTATACCGGTAGAGAATAAACATTTTGTAGCCGAGTTTGTGCAACCCAAGCATAGTTACTGAGGAAATTAAAACGATCGTGTCAAAGAAGGCGAGTCCTTGGAGACCGCAGTTAACTGAAGCTCGCATTTCAGGTTTTGAAAGAATTATCAGGGATATGATGTTTCCCAAAATACCCATAACTCCAAGAACAGTCAATACCACACCTTCTGTAACAAACTCGAACATGGTAATGTCAGGAAATACCATTGTGACATTATCCTGGTTGTATGTGTCGTTTTCCTCCATATTCAGTAAAATGAGAGTATGCTGAGTTTCAGAAGAGACAATCTTAAATATAAGTTTATCAGAAGATAATTACAGAATAAATATTTTTATCTTTTTAAATTCTATAGTGAATTTTTCATGAAGACAGTTAAGCATCGCGAATTTCAACTTCGGTTAATACTGTTATTTTTGAAAAAGTACCATTTTCACAAAACATTTCTGAGCTTGATTTTCATTAATAAAATTATCAATGTAAATAGACATCTCTTTCCAACGTTCCGAATATATATATTCTTTGATTAGACTGTTAAAAGTACTAAAGAAACTCACTAAGGAAATTTACCAAAACTCACTTCATCTCAGAAATCAATTTATCTTTGACATTTCTCTTGAGAATAATTAGGCTGAGGCTTCACGCAATAATCCATTTTGATTCTGCTCTTCACACAACATATGTATCTATGTGGAGTAAGGCATTAAACTCTGTTGTAAACTGTTATAAATGCGAGAAATCTTCGCGCAAAAATATCGTTCCTTCATTTTTTGTTAAAGTATCATATAGTCATGCCTAAGTTTCCTACCACCATGTGAAACATTTTTTTTCATTGACGGGTGATTTAAAACTACTGACAATGGAATAAGAAAAATAAAAGTAATGTGCATACCTTTATATTATGTTATTTTTTTTTTAATTGAAAACATTACCTTGATAATTGCTTTGCTACGCACAGCTAAAAGTAGGATTAATTTATTTATGTTTCCTCATAACGGAAAATTTAATTTAAAATTTAGATTGTAATAGATTGGTGTAGATTATTACAATTATTTAGTTGTTAGTTAATATTATACTGAGATTCAGTTTCAGTTAATTGCAAGGTTAACTTAATGAAGTTATTACCTAATGCAATACGCAATCGTTATTTCAGCAAAGTTTTAAAAGATTTAATTAAAATACATTTATGGATAAATTAGTTTTCCAAAATTAGGAAAAAATCTTATTGTAGGAACACGAGGAGAAATAGTTGCCTTTTTATCTAAGGTCATAAGATCTTTGTTCCTTATTTTTAGATCTCTAGAAACTCGCTCCACTTTTTTAAACTTTTTGATTCAAAAAAAAAAAAACTACAGAAATGAGCAAATAAACAAAGATCCCTTTCAATCCTATTTTAATGTATATAATTGAAACCTAATATTACTCACGTATTTGTTTTCCTCTTAATTTATGCCCGCACATATTTTAGCGAATCCAAATTGCACATATTATCGGACAAATAAAGTTTATTGTTTTTCCATTCCAATTATTTTTATTTGTAAGGCACCGTTTTTATATTTTTTACTGTTAATAATCTGAGTGGGCAGAACAACTGTTGCGGAAGCAAAAAGTTTGCCGAAATGTCTCGTCCATGTTAAGAGTGAGCAGCTGGCGTAAACAGATCTCGAAAATCGTCTGGCCGCGAAATGGAGGAGGAGCAGAAAGAGTGAGAAAATCGAACAAAGTAGGTGGCGTGCCGATCGTTAAACTTTTACGGTTGGGAGGAGAGCGCCTTGACTTTTGCGAGTGGGAAAAGTTGGGGGAGGGAAGAAAAATGTGGAGAAAGACCAAGGATATATAAATAAGTCTGATAAAAGGGACTTTAAATCATTTAAGCCTGTCCTGTCAAAACAAATACCGATCATTGATATTCTATAGAAAAAGATCCGAAAATCAGAGCGGTGGCTTAAGTTTGAATTATTTTCGAGAGTAGATTTCGGAAATAAAAGATGGAGATAAAGATTAAGAAGTAAATTTATTTGTAGATTATCTGTAAATGCTTTTGGCTCTTAGCTTCAAACGTAAGGCGGGAATTTTTATTAATAGGGTATTGTGTTTTTATTTTTTACGGATGTGGTACATAAACTAAAAAGCCCAAAGAAACTAAAACTTTGGCGCGTGTTAGTAAATTTTAAGAAGAATAAAAATAATAAATAACCTTTCATGAGTAGAATATTATTTAAATTGAACGCATCCAATATTAAAATTAAATAGGTTTTTTTAGACTTCCTCGCCCTCCTTTCGTAATTACACCCACTGATGTTTTTTCAGAAGTAGTGGTATGCAAAGAAGTGTCTGAAACAATGTACAGTAATTTTCTATTGATTTCCAAAAGTTTTTACGATTTTAAAGGAAACCTGAAATAAATTGTGGAATTTTTTAGCATGTGATGTAAGTTAACACTTTTGGGGACACTATATATATGTTTTCTGTTTGAACAATAGGCGGTGGGACAAATAACTTTGATAAAAGATTACATGTCCCACCTGATTAACGGGTTATATTCCCAACTTTAGATATAAGTGCATACGACTTGTTCGGATAGTTGTACCAAAATTTTGCAATGTACGATCCAAGATGCAAGATTTTTGGAAAGTTTTAGAAACAAAATAGTGTTAAATACCGTAAGACTAAGACAAAATTATGAAAATGCTCATTTTCAAAATTAAAAGTTTATTTAAACTTTTATTATGTTACCCATATAATAATTTATTAATTTAGCTTCTTTCTTTTTTTTATTTACTTATTTTTGGTCCTTGTCTCTATTGAATACGGAAAATAAGACGAGATTTAAAAATTCGGTTTACTGATAGTAAAGATCGTAAATGTTGGTCTTTTCTTCAGTGAAGGCATTTTTTAAAATTAAATTAAACAGTATTAAAATGCAAAATATTTTCTGATTATTGGTATTTTTAAATTTTTACCTTTTCTTAAAGTGCTAACTACTATAAAAAGCTTTGTTGTTAGAGATGCAATTCGAAATAATTATTAGAATGATAATTCTAATTAGACTAATAACAGTAATTTAAATGCTGTAAAATGCTTTTAAAAAAGTTTAATTTTCAAGCACTGCGACTAATGAAAGGAAAATGTTTTTTAATCTTTCAGATAAATATACACTAATGAAACAAATGCATGCGCTAACAGTACATTTAACATGAAAATGGCATTACATCTCGCCAGGGGCGGACTGGCTCCCCCATGAGGGCGCTAACCCAAACCTCCAAAGGGCGCACTTCAAAATAGCCCCCCCCCCCCCACACACACACACATTTTTTGCGGCAATTATCCGCAAGGGTCTCGGTTTTTTACAGCAAAATTAAATTTGGTATAATATATGTTACAGAAGAGTGCTTTGTCGCACTACTATTCCTTTATAGATTGTATGTGCTTCAGAACTTACAACACAAATGTGTAATCCTGTTCCTATCTTCATTGTTTGTAACACTTTTTACACACAATTCGATAAATTTTAAGCAAAACACAATTTTTATCTTCTTTTTATCACTTATTTTTAGCCCTTTTTCGTTATCCGCGATGCCCGTGCTCCCCAATTGCGCGGATAATTGGGAGTATACCGTAGTTAAATTATAAGTTAAAAACCTGCATAAAAAATGGGCGTGAATATTTGGGTGTGGGTGAGTATGCTTCTTATACAAATCTACAGTTTGCGCCGGATCTTTACCAAATTTCGTACTAAAGTCCTTAGCTGCTCAAAAATTCACATTGAAGATTTTCGGAACATCGGAACTCAGAAAAAAAAAAAAAAAAATCTAAAGAGGTCTAATTTAAATTTTGAGTCATACTGCCTGGTTAGCCAATTTCATAGGATTACATTGGGGAAATAACAACAATAAGTTTCCGTCGGATCTTTGCCAAATTTGTCACAAAGGTTTTTTAATACTCAGAAATTTCATATGGAGGGGGAGATAGGTGTGTTTAAAAAAATCCGATAAGGTCTCAATTTAAATTTTAAAATAGCTATTCTTTCACTTTGGCGTGAAATTGTACACAATTTTTTCTTTTATTTGACCCTGAATGGCGAACATGCGTCTTTTGGCAAAACTTTTATTTTCACGGTAGACCGTGCAATGCCTGAGAAAACAGATAGTAATATACAATGACGATGTTTATTCCTCTCATTTCTCAATGAAAGTTATATTTTTTTCGAGCGTGTTACATTCTGAAATGTTTTACGGAAATTTTTTACTTACTCTCATGCAGGGTCTCGTATAAAGCGTAAATAATAATAAAAGCAAAATCTAGATAAAATGGATGGTGTTATGCAAAAAGGAGTTAACCCACAAAACATAAAAAAATGAGTTATCCAACTGTGATGGTAAAATATGTTTCTTTCTACATTAAGCAAAAATATTTAAGCCCTATCAGCATTTCATGGTAACATATCATTGGTATATTGAAAAAGAGCTCCATGCTTTTTGCCAGAGTTTGTTGACTTTAAAGCCCACTATCTCAAAATCAGGTTTTTGTGGGTTAACTCCTTTTTGCATAACACCATCCAAATCATCTTTATTAAATTGACTAGCTGCGTGGTCCGGCGAGGCACGGGCTACCTCTGTATAAATGTACTATTCAACACAATACCCAACATAAAAATACCACGCACTTTTATTATGTGTTTAGATAAGTACCTATGTTGTACTAAACCATGACAAATCAAATTATTTATTTAGATTAGTAACTATATGCATCTATTAAAAAAAAGTTAGACTCATTTAAAGCCAACGTATATATGTGCTACATAAGGGAAAAAACGTTAAAAGAATAATTAAACACTACCCAATATAAAAATACTATGCAATTAAATTATATGTTTAGTACCAATGATATAAAATAGTAAAAACGTTACAAAAGTATGACGAATCATATTATTTACTTAGATTAGTAACTATCTTAAATCATTAAAAAAAAAAAGTTTGACTCATTTGAAACCTACTTACCTACCTATTACATAAGAAAAAAAAGTCAAAAGAATAAGAAAACAATACCCTATATAAATATACTATGGTTTTAAATTATGTGCTTAGTTGAGTACCTGAGGTACACTATAATAATAAAGTTATAAAGAACAACCACAAATGAAGATCAAATACTAAAAATAGAGAAATAAGGAAGACAAAAGTAAATAGAAAAATCCTGCAAAACAAATTATATACCTGAATATCAAAGAAAAATACGAAAAACATTCCGTTATCTGAGCCATGTGGCAAGAGGCAAGACTCTCGAGGCTAGAGCAATTGTCAACCAGCGCTCTCTACACAGTTGCTAAAAAAATAATTTTTACGAACATCTCTCTAGAAGAGTGGAAACTAATCCACATTAAAAGGCAAGAGCAACTGCTTGATTGTCAACCATTGAATGTAGAGGGCGCCTCCACAGTTGCAAAAGCTTAGCAATACTCTTTATGAGCGCCATCTTTCGAGAAGAGAGGAATCTAATTCTTTTCGTAGAGTTTATTATTTTTTACATTATTATTTTTAGTTATAACAATAACTTCTATAGCCTGAAACCTTCCTGGATAAATGGACTATTCAAAACAAAAAGAATTTTTCAAATCGAACCAGTAGTTCCTGAGATTAGCGCGTTCAAGCAAGCAAACAAACAAACAAACAAACTCTACAGCTTTATATTATTAGTATAGATTTAAGGCTAAAAAGATGAAATCCTTTAAAATAATACACCAATAAATAAAACTTTCTGTTCACAGTAATGCATCTCGCTCTATTTTAAACGCGTTTATTTTCATTGAAAAATTAAAGTTACTTCTTTAGCTACAATTTCTTTGTCCTCTGGTGCTTAACAAAAATTGAGGTTACTTATTTGAGATTTCTGTCTCAAACGCTTTTAAAAATTCTAGATTCTGTATTCTTAAACAAATTAAGAATCTGACCTAACTGTTATGAGTTAAACCCTCCAAAACCATTGCTAGTACTTTCCAAACTTGTCTCTCATTAGTCAGATAATCATGTGAATTCGGAAGTTTGAAAAAGAAATAAATAATTTTCATAATTTGCGAGCCCTCCTCATTGTGTTAAAACCGATCTTGTAAAACAATAAAAGATCGTTATAATGCACACCATGGAACACGTACATATAGATTTAAATAAAATACAATATTAACCATTATTCACAAATAAATGGGCTTCATAACAGAGCTTCATCCTGCACTAAATGGTTACATATTAGCTGTTGTGCTTAAAATACAGAAATTGTTCTTTTCAATTTATTGTTTACCTTCGAAAAGTTGCGCGATTTATAAAGAATTATGGTGTGCGTTTATATAGATTCAGCGGTTTAAGGGCTGTATTTTTACTTACTTATTGCTGTTTTGATGATCCTCTTACTATTAAAATGCTCCTGAAAATAGGAAGGAGCCAATCAATCAACTAACACAATATTCAATAAATCATTAGTACCTGGGGACCGAGCCCACTCGGTTAAAAAAAAAAAAAAAGAGGTTTGTAAACTCGTGTTCTTTTCTGAAATGCGAAGTACTTATTTAGATGAACTTGTGAAAAGCATTTTTAAGCCTTGCAATTACGAATTACTTGGTTGCAATTACGCATTTAAAACAGCCGTAATTTGTTTTAAAAAACACAACCTTATTTAACCCTTTGAAGCAAAAAATGGGACCCCGGTGTCCCACTGAACGAAACATCGATTTCCCATGAATATTTTACCTTTTACACAGAAAGGTACACCACTGTTCTGTGCTGTATTGCATAATCAGAAAAGAAACTACTTTAATATATCCCCCCAAATCGGAAATTTGGCGACTTTTTTTTCTCGCCAAGCAAAAAACCTGTTGCCACAAAAATTATTACCACAAAACTTCAAAAAATAGTACAAATACAAGAAAATACAAAATTAGCTGCAAAAAACCTAAATTGGCAACACCAAAATAAGAAACAGCAACCCTAAAAGTCCGTAGGGAGTGCCAGATTTGGCGCGTAATTTTTTTTTGTGGGGGGGGGGGTATATCAAAGTTAGATTATTAAAATGCTAAATTATTAAAGAGAAAATTATTAAAATGCTAAAAAAAGTATTTTCCCCTTATTTTGCGGTAAATTAATACAGAGTGATGAAAAAAGTATGAAAAATACGTTGATAAAAATTCTGCATCAAAGGGTTAATCCATGCTCACCGTAAAATCACACCCAATTTCATTTCATTTGGCGCCGAAGACGCTGAAGGAGTTGATGAGAATGAATGCAGAATCCCTGTTCTCCAGTACGCATTTGGTTCCACTTGGTTTTGACTTTCACTTCACTTCACACTTCAAGGTTCCCCCCGTACATACCACAACCGAGATGGGGCCCTGAAGAGCGCTCTGTTCATTTTTGAACCAAGCCCAAGGGCGAGTAAACCCTTGGCCCAGCATCCCCCAGAGGTATCGTTTTACTTGGAGGATTTTATGACCACGAACATTTTTAACGTCCCCCAGCCACCATTAATGAAGATGGTTGATCGTTGATCGGCTGGGCTTCCTCTATATGATCGGCCCGGGACCCTCCAGTTACGAGTTGGACGACTTACCGATCGGACTATCGCGGCCCACACCCAATTCTAACTTTATTTTGATCGATTTCTTTTAAATTTAAAAAACTGATAATTCTAACGTGTTGCAAAAACTCGTTTGCCAAAGACCATAAAAATTTAAATTTGCTCTGATGTGATTAAATATGAAATCCCTTGTTATAATAAAACGCGGTTGCTATGAAACAGTAACAATAAGAGTAATCATGAAGAAAATGGCGAAAGAAAGCTCGTCAAACGTTTAACGAAAGCACGAAAAACGGGATTTTTTGTGAAAACTCGCGTTTTTACAGAAAAAACGCCGATGTAGATGAACTCAAAAACCAAAACTTTATCTAAATGCAAAATTTTATCAAAATCGTTAGAGCCGTTTTCGAGATCCGAAAAATAAATAAATAAATAAATAAATAAATATATATATATACAAGAATTGCTCGTTTAAAGATATTAGATTTAATTTTATTTTAGGCAAAACTAAACATTTTTGTCGGTAGTACACGTTTTTCAGTGCAATACAATTCAATTGCTTACTCATACAGCCTTCTGACATCATAAAAATATCTGTCTGAAGAATCTTTTGACAACCGATTTCTCTAAC
>JAXGGA010012375.1:22500-38952 GCA_038373865.1 Uloborus plumipes | reverse complement strand
GAAACAGGCCATCGCAAATTATAATCGCTACTGGAAATGAATTACATTAGAACGTTTCTTGATAAAAACATCGTGACGTCAGCGTGACGTTTGCCTTTGAAAAACGAGCTAGATAAAACGTCACTGCCTACTTAGCGAATAAGAGGAGATCGCTGAGTGCTTGTGAGCTCTTATTGGCTCCACCCGTAGTGACGTCATGCCAAGTTAAGTTGATGATAATGTAATTCACTTCCAGTAGCGATTGCAATTCGAAGCGATCGCAGTGCTGTTTCACTTGAATCCCTGCCTAAATGTAGCTAAGATAGCCAACAAACTGGTAGATAAAGTGAATTTATCTTACCAGCGAGCGTCCGCAAACCATGGTGCGACTCAACTCGAAATTTGAAGGCAAAAGCTGGGTAATATGCAATGAGTTACCGCCCATAAGCCAGGGCTGAGGCAGAACTGAAGCAAATGCACCCACAGCTCGATCATAGCATCCTAAGACTGCAGTCTTAGGATGCTATGATCGAGCTGTGGGTGCATTTGCTTCTTCACTGATCTTACCAAAATAGTGGTGATAGGTAAGATACCATCAAGGGGGAGAATGATAAGAAGCATTTTGAGCCGTATCAAACAACGTTGAACGATGTCAATTTCAAATACATAGTTAAGTTGATTATGTCAAAAGGACAGCAAAAATGCAAGTTTTAAATTGAAAACTTCGAAAGCTCCCCCCTTCTTTAAGTGAAACGGATCGCGAGTGATAGGCGCGGCTTTCATGGAAGTAAGAGTATACAACAGATGACATAAATGCAAAAAAAAAAAAAAAAGCTGATGTTTTTACAGTCCCTTGGTAGCGTATGAGGGCCGTGGTGGCCCGATCGGACTCGTGTCCGGAGGGACCCGGGTTCGATCCCAGCCGATCAAAGATCCACCGTCTTGATTAATGGTGGCTGGGGGACGTTAAAAATGTCGTGGTCACAAAGTCCTCCTAGTGAAACGATACCTATGGGGGTGCTGGGCCTAGGGTTTGCTCGACCCTAGGTTCTGGTTCAAAATTAAGAACAGAGCGCTCTTCAGGGCCCTATCCCGGTTAAACCACGAAGCTGTGGTAGGTACGGGGGACCCTGGAGTGTGAAATGAAATAAATAAATGAATGGTAGCGTATGAAGCTAAGTTAAAAATAAGGGTAATACTTTTTTTTTTTCTTGAACTTATTAACACTAGTAAGTCGAAAACGATACGACACTCCTTATTACCACCACTTTCTCTACTGTTATTTCTAACTCCCTCTTTTCTCGAAAGACTCATTCACAAGGGAAAGCAATCATCAGACGATTCTCGAAATAATCACGGCTCACATGTGTCCCGATGACAGCCGGTACAAAACCGAGCCGCTAGCGTGTCCATTCAATCAGGCGACTGCCGGGGCCGTAGAGGGGCTCAGTGTCGCTTCCGATCGCGACGGGTCATCGTCGCCGGTCTCATTAATGACACAATGTGTGGAATGGATCGTTTGTCATCTTCGGTTTTCTCTCTTTCCTCGCGAGAAGCCTTTTTGGGATGGATGAAGATAATAAGAAATGATGGCGTCATTTCCGAGATTGGAATGACGTTCCTTGCTACAGGAAAGTGACGGTCAATCACTGTTACAGTCTACACTTTAATGAATGCTGTTTTTACAGTATAATGCTGCTAACTTTTATTAATTAACTAAAAATTTCTACTTTTGCAGTACTAAACTAAAATTGCTAATTTTACAGTAATAAACTCAAATTGCTAATTTTACAGTTTATTATCGTGCATTTTACAGTTTTAAACTGGAACCTCTGCTGCCAGTATTATACTGTTGTTTTTACAATATAATGCAGCTAAATTTTACGGCAATAAATTGTAAAATTGCTAACTTTACACTAAGAAAGTAAAATTGCTAGTTTTACAGTTTATTACTGTGCATGTTACAGTTTTAAATCGGAAGCTCGGCTGCCAGTATTATACTGTAAAAACAACAGCTCCTTTTTTTTTTTGCACTGCGGTAGCATATAAAGCTGGTAATTAGAAATAAGGGTAGTATTTTTTTCCTTATTACCACCACTTTCTCTACTATTACTTCTAACTCCCTCTTTTCTCGAAAGACTCATTCACAAGGGAAAGCAATCATCAGACGATTCTCGAAATAATCACGGCCCACATCTGTCCCGATGACAGCCGGGACAAAACCGAGCCGCTCGTGTGTCCATTCAATCAGGCGACCGCCGGGGCCGATAGAGGGGCGCAGTGTCGCTTCCGATCGCGACGGGTCATCGTCGCCGGCCTCATTAATGACACAATGTGGGGAATGGATCGTTTGTCATCTTCGGTTTTCTCTCTTTCCTCGCGAGAAGCCTTTTTGGGATGGATGGAGATAATAAGAAATGATGGCGTCATTTCCGAGATTGGAATGACATTCCTTGCTACAGGAAAGTGACGGTCAATTACTGTTACAGTCTACACTTTAATGAATGCTGTTTTTACAGTATAATGCTGCTAATTTTTAGTAATTAATTGTAAAAATTTCTATTTTTACAGTACTAAACTGTAAAATTGCTAATTTTACAATAGTAAACTGCCAAATTGCTAATTTTACAGTTTATTACCGTGCATTTTACAGTTTTAAACTGGAACCTCTGCTGCCAGTATTGTTTTTACAGTATGATGCAGCTAAATTTTACGGCAATAAACTGTAAAATTGCTAACTTTACACTAAGAAACTAAAATTGCTAGTTTTACAGTTTATTACTGTGCATGTTACAGTTTTAAATCGGAAGTTCGGCTGCCAGTATTATACTGTAAAAACAACAGTTCCTTTTTTTTGCAGTGCTGTAGCATATAAAGCTGGTAATTAGAAATAAGGGTAATATTTTTTCCTTTTCTTTTATTTAAATTTTTTAACACTAGTAAGTCGAAAACGATACGACACTCCTTATTACCACCACTTTCTCTACTGTTACTTCTAACTCTCTCTTTTCTCGAAAGACTCATTCACAAGGGAAAGCAATCATCAGACGATTCTCAAAATAATCACGGCCCACATCTGTCCCGATGACAGCCGGGACAAAACCGAGCCGCTCGCGTGTCCATTCAATCAGGCGACCGCCGGGGCCAATAGAGGGGCGCAGTGTCGCTTCCGATCGCGACGGGTCATCGTCGCCGGCCTCATTAATGACACAATGTGGGGAATGGATCGTTTGTCACCTTCCGTTTTCCTCCCTCACGAGAAAGCTCGGGTCTCTTTGGGAGATAATAAGAAATGATGGCGTTATTTCTGAGATTGGGTATTGCGTTCCGTCAATGGATGTGCTACGTGAAAGGGACCGTCAATCACTGTGAGAGTCTAGCAAATCAAACACTTTTAGAACTTTTGAAGATTTCCAACTGGTTCCGTAAAGAAAACTTTCTTGCGAAGTACAGCAGAATTGAAAATCATATTTTAAGGTATCAGTTGTCCATAAAGTGTCTTTCTGGATAAAGCTCGAAATTGATTTTTATTTGTGTTTTAACATGTATAACGCGTTATTGAGATAATAAGAAATGTCGGCGATTTTTTAAGATTGGAGTTGGAATTTCGTTTTTTCAATAGCTGTATAAAAGAACTGTCAATCACAATTATAGCCTCTCAAATAAAATAACTTTAGAACTGTAGAAAGTTTCTGATTGACTCTATGAGGAACTGCGAGAAACAATGCCGGCTGAATAAAATATTACTTAAAAATCATATTTTTAAGTATTTGTTGCCAATAAAGTGTTTTGGCAGTGCAAAGTTCGAATTTCACTTTAGTTGTGCTTCGACATGTGATAAGAAATGATAGTACCAGCAGCTGTTTAAGATCGAGATTAGAATTCACGTTCTATCAATGAACGTGCTACATGAGAGTGACCTTCAATCACTGTAACTGTCTAGCAAATCAAATATTTTTTTGAAATTTTCCTGCAGACTACATGAATAACCGACAGGAAATTTTCATGCTAAGTTGCAATAGAATTTAAAATTATGTTTCAAAGTATCAGATGTCAATAAAGTGTCAATTGAAATAATAGGAAACGATTACAATGGTGACGTTTTACGAAAATTGGAATTAAAATTCCCGTTCCATTAATAGTTTGGCCGCTGCCTAGCAAAACTGGCAGTCTAGCATATTTTCAGATTTTTTACAAATTTTTCGACTAGCTACATGGGAGTTAAAAATAATACACAAAATGTCACACTATTTATGGATATAGCCCCTTAGATAATTTCTATAAAGGTGTTCATAATTTCTAATTATCATCATCACTAAAAGACGGATACAATGGCTAGATGTGTTCAATTCCGCTGTACACTGCAAAAATGGAACTGTTGTTTTTACAGTATAATACTGGCAGCCAAGGTTTCAATTTAAAACTGTAAAATGCACAGTAATAAGCGGTAAAACTAGTAATTTTAGTTTATTACTGTAAAGTTAGAAATTTTACAGTTTATTGCCGTAAAATTTAGCTGTATTATAATGTAAAAACAACAATATAATACTGGCAACCGAGGTTCCAGTTTGAAACTGTAAATTGCACGGTAATAAACTGCAAAATTAGCGATTTTACAGTTTATTACTTAAAAAGGAATTTTACAGTTTATAGCTGTAAACTTAGCAGTTTTACAGTTTATCACTGTAAAATTGGCAATTTTACAGTTTATCACTGTAAAATTAGAATTTGTTACAGTTTATTACCATAAAATTAACTGTATTATACTGTAAAAACAACATTCATTTTTTACAGTGTAACAGTGGATTCTAGTCTTTAACAAACCAGATGACAAAGACTAGAAATATGTTAAAGTTTTGTCTTATATTACGAATTTTATGAAGAACATGGTCTTTACTAACTATATGAAGTTGAATTTTGAAGATTTCCAGAAAAATTAATCCTGAAATAATATTATTTTCTCCATAACGAACGTATCTCCTAAGACACGTCCGTTATGGAACCTCAAAGCCATCATATAAATACTGTTTCTACTATACTACACTGCATTGTTTCTTGACACTGACGTCGTGACGTCAGCGTGACATCAGCCTATGAAAAACGAGCTAGATACAACGTCACAGCTTACTTGGCGAATTAAAGGAGATCGGTAACTGCTTGTGAGCTCTTATTGGCTTCACGTGTCGTGACGTCAATGTCAACTTCAGTTGCTGTCTAGTATGATCTTCAGTTTAGCCGTATTTAGTAGAATCCATGTTCTTAATAAAACTCATGAAACGAAACAAGGGTCTGACATAGTTGGAGTCTCAGTCTGTTTTGGGCAGCAATTGATGTGTTTCATTTTTTACAGTTTGTTACTGTAAAATTAGCTGTAATATACAGTGAAAAGAACATCTATTTTGAACAGTGTACGCACCAACACAAAAAAGAAGGAATTCTTGATTCGCATCACCCTTGTTGAGTTACTCGTTTTGACCATCAGTCTGCCGATTCAATTAACCACGCTCTGCTATTTGTTCGACCTCAACCCCAAGCTCTCCCCGGCAACACACCTCCCCTGCCGGAATCTTTTGATGGAACCTAATCAGCTCCCTGAAGTCATTGATGGCCCATAGAACGGAGAAAAAGTGCAGAATCGAATGCTGTTGTCGCTTGTCATCGTTGCAGGGAGAATTTTCGTTCTTATCTTGAAATTCTATAGGATATCTTATTTCAGTAACAGGATAGTTCGAGGGAAATTAATTTCAGTTGGTAGAGGTGCTAAAAAGAATAAATAGAAAACGAATAGATTTTTTTCCACTCAAAACTGATCTTTATAAATAAGCAATTTACTGTTCGAAATATAATAATAAAACTTATAAGTATTATTTACAGATTTTCACTTTCTACAATAGTCTTACAAAGTTAGGTTTACGTTCAACCCATCCAAATTTCAGGAAAATATCTTAATTTGTTCTTAAGTAAATTTCAACTTGGGTCCCAATTGAACCCAAGTTCCATTTTCTTTAAACCTACGTAACTATCGTCTCTCGTTCTTTTTCCAAAAGAAAATGCACTCCAAAACTTAAATTGCTGTTTTGACAGTATAATACTGTGAACGGAGGTCAAAGTTTAAAACTGTAAAATGCACAGTAATAAACTAAAATTACCAATGTTGCAGTTTATTATTGTAAATAAAGAAATTTGACAATCTAGTATTGTAAATATAGCAATTTTAGTTTATTACTATAAAATTAGCTGTATTATGCTGTAAGAAAAAATTTTTTATTTTTTGCAGTGTTCCAAGAGCAAAAAAGCTTACGTAATATTCACGTAATAAACTGCTGCGACAAATATACAAAGGTCTATCCACGAACTTGTAACAGTATTCCATCAGAGAATCAGGGATAAATCTAAAATGCTAAACTAAAATGAATACAAAATTATAATTTTTAGAAATGTACGGTGTAGATACCTGGATAGAATTCTTGATTGGGAAAACTTATTTTGTCAGAAATAAATTCAAGTCCTTACTTTTTGAAAAAAAAAAAATATAAGTCGTCGAACTATATTTCTGTTGTATGATCTAAAGAAAGGATATCAAATGCAATTTTGAGCTTCTAAATCTTGATGCCGCTGGCATTTTGTTTGAAAATAAGCATTTTTTCTTTCTCTCAATCTAGAGTTTCTTTCTCTTTCATAAAAAATAAAAATAAAAAAAAAGCTAAAAATTGTTTTCCTGAGAACGGACCAATCACGAGCAATGGAGCAATGTACAGAAAAAAAAGCTAAGTTTGTCAGAAACTTCAGAAGTTCTGTCAGTCAGTCTCTTGCTATATGTGAAGAGGATATATTTCTTTCCCCTCATATTCCGAAAAAGAACTTCTATGTCCTGGGGGCAAACGCCCGACTGATTTCATTCATCCATAAGAGAACAAAAGCTTAGTAAATTGTGTTCGGATGATTGGGGACATTGCCTTGCAAAGGAATTAAACTATGGTACTGGCTTTGTTGATCGCCGTTATGCTTTTAAGCAGAACTGTAGGCACTTGAAGAAGCGAAAGAGGATCAAAAGAACACTTAGTGTTTGAAGTAAAAGTCATTAAAAAGGATATATACGCTGACGAACTTACTGATTTAAAACATTTTTTGAGTAAAAGAAATAATGGCGGAATTTTAAAGTGAAAATGCGTTTTGTAACTTTTGTGTGCTTGATAAAAGTTATAATATTTAATTCTTAATTGTTTTGAATTGTTCATTTCGGTTTTAAGTCATGTGACTTATGAATGTTGTAAGTACGTCATTTGGTGCAGTTTAAATCACGGAGAGCATTTTCATTTCATTAATTGGTCACCATGTTTGCCGAAGTTGCCTATACTCTGCTTGTTTTTTTTTTTTTTTTTTGAGATTTCGTACATTAAGTAGACTTTTTCGTAGACTTTTAAACAAAGCCGGCCGTTAAACAAAATCAAAAGTTCCATAATTAAACATTAAAAGTAATCCACCAGATAATAAAAAACATTAGAACCTTTACTGAAATAGTTTGCAAAATAGATCGACTGGTTGTTAAAAGAAGTTGTTAAAATTATGTTGGTACAAAAGAAAGCGGCGATTTCACAAAGTTCCATAAATACAATCTGTCCGTTTTTTTTCTTCAAATTGGCGCCTTATGTGTTCTTAAATTTGTGTGTTCCCAAGTTCAAATGTAACAAATATCCCACCAGGGCATATTACATACGCTTCTGGTATAGAATCAGAACATATTTCAGTGTACTTTTTTTTTAATGAAGTACAAATACAACACATTTCAGTGTACATACAGTATAAGCAACTAGAACACTTTTTCTGACTTTTGCCGTTAAAAACGAGTTCGCAATATCTACTCGACATTTGGAACGCATTTTTTTTTTTTTTTTCAATTAATGCCGCAACTTCATTTTCAGTGACATATATTAATTTTTAAAATTATTACCAGTATGGAACCTTGTAATACAGTGCAGCCACAAGCATAAATGAAAACGCACCTTGAATTTTTCAAACGTGCATGATGAGTAATATCTCACTAATATCTCGAGATAGAAAAAGAAATTCATTTCAGATTTTTAATAGTTCAGATTCGGTTTCAAAATTCTAGATCCCAAAATTTGTCAGTAAAATTTATCAGTTATCAGTAGCTGGACCATTTTCCTGATTTCTGAGTTAAATCAGCAAGTATTTATCTCAAAATTAAAAAAAAATAGCTCAAAGTACTAGATAACAGAAGATTACAATCAGATCTATTGACCTGGAGACAGCCATCGAAACCATCAGGTTGGTAACCATCTTCCAAGCCGATTTCTAGCAAGGGCTGATCGAAAAGAACATGGAGAAAAGAAGGCGTTCCAACTCCAAGAACGACAGCTGGAAGCTTCATGACATCTATGACCCCGGGGTGTCCTGTAACCGAATTGTAACACGCTCCCAGACGGCCTTCAACAGAATCAAGAACACCAAGTCGGACTTGGACTTATTCTCAGACTCCAGTCGGCACGAGATCCCTGGACATCCCCACTTGATGGTGGCAATGAAAGGCGAATTTGGCGCCATTCCCCGAACCATCATTACCAGAAGCACTGGGAAGCATCTGAGTGTGTCTGAAGAACTGTGTGAGAAGTTGGTCCCCTACAAGAAATATAAGCCTGAGAAATAGAGATATCTTATGTGGACAGTAAGAACATCAGTCTGAAATAAATGGGTACTGACGCATTAACTCCCCCGCAGTTACAGATTTTGTGTTTAAAACAAATTTGGCGATATGTTTGGCGGGTTGCTTTGGCGGTTGCTATTCGCACAAGCATGCAGTTATCTTAAACCGCAAAAAAAAAGCACCCGCCAAATCGGTAGCTGGTGGAGAGTTAATACGCAGGTACCAATAAAAGTCAAAAGAAGATTACCAGAAACGGAAAACGTAATGAAGACCTGGACTGCGTAAACATAAACTAAGGCAAAGAAAATCTAATGTGTAATGCTAAGCAGTTTCTTGAGAATTATTATACCTGGTGTGAAATGATGGCTGGATCCTCAAAATGTAAAATATATTATTTTTAAAACCTCAATGTATACTATAGCGCGATTGTTTTAGTTATTAACACGTAATTTAAGTTTGTCGCCAAAATGAGATTTTAGCTAAATTGCCAATGAGATTTTAGCTAAATTGCTAAACTTTAGGCAGGCAGAGTTAAGTTACTTATCTTTTGAGGAACAAAAGTACGCTTAACGGTGAAAAAATATGGTTGTAAGAAATTTGGCAGAATTCTACATTATTTACCAATACATTATTTGGCGATTTTTCGCTTGTGCCCGGCTAACGGATAAGTACCTTTGATAATTTAGTAACTTGGCGTTATTGATCTATTGGTTTCAAATTTTTGGGATTCAATGCTCGCCCCTGGAATGCTTTTCATTTGCATACGTAAACAAAGAGTAGGGAAAAATCTATCGGAAAAGGGTCACCAAAAATCATCAGGGTTACCAAAATAATATTATTCAAGCTCAAAACTTAGGACCGCGCCAATATCTCGATTATTGATAAATTCCCCCGGCCGTAATAATTATTAACATACTGTCTACCAAGCTTGAAAATATTTCCACAGTTGCGATTTAGGCAAGGCCACCAAATTTTAGGCAATCATAGTTTCTCTTTGGCAACATCAACAGCGTTCAAACACATGTGTGCCTAGTTTCTGGCGAAAAAAAAAATGACAAAAACTAAGCGAATTATGAATGGTCAGCTGTCGAAACCTTCCCCCAAGCTTAATCAAAGTATGTATGTCAATTTACATTTTACTTCAGGCAAAAAGTCCTTAACATGTTTACAATAATTTATGATATTTCAGAATTTTTTTAATTTTTAATATTTAAAAGGGAACTACTTTGATACCCCCCCTCAATCGGAAATTTGGCGACTTTTTTCTTCTCACCAAGCAAAATACCTGTTTTTGTTGTTGCCACAAAACTTTGAAAAAAAAAAAAAAAAACTGAAAAAATGGTACAAAATGCAAGAGAGTACTAAATTTGGCAACAGCAAAAACCTAAAAGCTGAAAAAAACCTAAATTGGCAACACCAAAATAAGAAACAGCAACCCTAAAAAGTCCGTAGGGAGTGCCAAATTTGGTGCGTATTTTTTTTTTTTTTGGGGGGGGGGGAAGGTATATCAAAGTTATACCTTTAAAAGCGATACAACATTGAATGTGTACAATTGAAACATTTTCAAAGTTTTGTGATCACATAGGTATACTAAATCTGAATTGGTTAAAAACCTTACTATAAAAATAAAATAAAAGTAATTTTTAGAGTACTTTACGGAAGCAGAAATCTTGTTAATTCACAAGAAAATACTTTGCTTTTTAATCATTACCATAAAAGGGAAAGCAATAAACAAAAATAAAAACTTAGAATGAAAATAAAAAGAAAAAAAAATCTTTCAGTGTGTTATTTGGTACTTTTCTTTTAAAGATCTTAGCATTCTGCGCCAAATGATATCGCCAATTACTTACTCATATGAGCAATTCCAGGCAACATGGGAACTCGGTGTTAAAAAAAAATGTTGAAAAATTGTCTTAATTTTTTTTTTGGAGGTTCTCTATATTGATTGAAGTTCACGAATTAGAAAAAAGAAACTTCAGGTGAATCATTTTCTTTTTGTAAGAGAACTTGTTCTATGAGCTCACAATCTTGTAAAAGTCTCTCTCTGCTAGACACAATTTTAAACGAGCATATTTTATTGGTTTAGCCTGTTTCCACAATTTAATTACATTTTTTCCTGGCAGATTTATTCGATAAGAAAACAATTATTAACAGTACATTTTGAAATTTATTCTTAAAATAATTTTTTAAAGTGGTTTTTAAACCATTAAATCTTGTGTAACGTGAGTCACGAAAACTTAATTTTTTTAATATTTCCAAATTTTATAGCTTATAAATGAAATTTTTTTTCCTGTTTCTCCTACTCATGTACATTACAAAAAAGAATTTAATGGCTAATTTAGAGTTTTTTGCTTTTTTATTCAAAAAATAAGGATGTTTATTTTGTAACGTGAGTCACGCGAAAAGTGAGTTACAGCCAATACAAGCTAATATTTACTTCTTAAAAGTATTTAATGAGCCCTAATGGTATTTTAGGGTCAAAAGAGATTGTTAGCACTTGTACACACCTACATATAATTAATAATACTGATGAAATTAAATATAAATAGCGTAATTTTAATTCTTTTAGTGTTTTATAATCTTTTAATTAGTGCACTGGGTCTCAGTGTTGGCCCTCAGCTTTCCAATGTGTAGCATGTGTGTTTATGCATGCACATATTTTTCTTCCGCATCTAAAAAAGGTTTTTCATTCGAGTAAAAATTTTTTTTTAAATATTTAACGAGTAACCGAAGAATGACATAAAAGGTGCCGAGAAAAATTGAAGCAAGAAGAGAAGTACATTGCATGCAAACAGAAACATTGTCTCTGGATGAAAGAATGTCTAACGAGAAAAGTCGAAAAGCTAAGGATATTGTCTCTAGCAATTCAATATAAGCTGAAAAATAAACATATGAAACTTTCAAAGGAAATTTTGGCTAAATTCAAACTTCTTAAATATCGCTTCAACAAGTATACAAATATGTAAATACACTAAGGAAGACTTGCCAAAACAAGGTGAAATTCCGTTAATTCACCTCACAGTTAAATTGTAGTCATAAGTGAGTTACTCAATACTCATCCGTAAATGTAATATACATTTAAAAAGAAGATTTCAATGTCCACCGAACTCATGCTGAAAAAATTAGTTATCCCAAGAAAATCTAAACGAAAATGATTTTAAAAAGTAGCTTGAGAGAGAGAAAAAAAATATATATATACATATAAAATTGGAACATAAGAGAAATTTTAAAAAGCACGGTCAGCATCTCACTTGCTCTTATTTGAGATGCTTAAAATTTAATTATTCATCAGTAGTGGATGAGAAAAGTAAGTACTTTGAAGAGCCTACTTCTGACAGCAGTCAACTAATTTTACAGCCATTATGCAACATTAAATGTTATGATTGGTATCAGATGAAATGTAATGGTGTGTAGTATCCTGTAAAAGTTTTCAGATGTATGAATTCAGAATTTGAAGTCAGTACAATGCAGCCACAGAGAAAATACGGGAAGTAGTATAAAAAAAAAAGACAAACATATATTTTGGAAAATTGAAAAGATGAATCCACTCTGTGACCTTTCAGAGGGGTTAGATGGCAGCTGTTAAGGAGAATTTTAACCCGAAGTCTATGGGACAAAAATTCGTGCTGCGAAAAATTGGCCGTTAAGAGGGGTGGCCGCTTTGTAAAAGTGACCGCTCAGAGAGGTTTTACTGTATTTAAAACTGATCAACTAAAGAAAACAAGCCATTAAGCATTAATTTTAATTGAATTTAAGTGAAGTCTCTCAATAAAATTTTCAAAATAAAATGTAAAGTAAAAGACTAAAACGGAGATGTAACGTGAGTCACAAAACTATGTAACGTGAGTCACGCTCAACATATTGAATAACTTAATTAGTGACTGCAGAATGAACTTTATTTTCGTATATATCATAACTTAAAAACATATTTTGTGCCATGAAAAGCAGTTTTTAAATTTTATTATTCTGAAAGAGCAGGAATCCTAGGTTTTTAATTATCCAAAAAAATTCAGTTCCTTTTTTTTGTAACGTGAGTCACGATGCTAAATTAAGGTTGAAACTAGGGATGCACCGATTAATCGGCAGTACCGATTAATCGGCCATAATCGGCCACTTTGCCGATTATGAATAATCGGCAAAATTGTGCCGATTAATCGGCTGAAAAATATATTTTTTTAATATTATTCTTTAAAGTGTACTTTTAGTGGCGTACGCAGACAAATCATTTCAGGGGGGGCTGAGCCAAGACTGTTTGAGAGTGGGAGGAGGGGGGAGCTCATGAAATTTAGCTAAGCAACGTAAATGTCTCGAATTTCTGCTTCAATGCCTATTGAAGTCGATGAAAATACATCACATTTTTTTTGTCATTAAAATCATTGGTAAGAAAGCGTTTTTTGATGGACACAGAGAATGGTAAATTTAAATTTAAAAAAATTTCTTCAAATTTCTTCATTGCGAAAGAGGTGTTGCTGAAACACTTGTTAGCAATATTTCTTAGCGTATAGTAAAATAGACATGTCAAAACGAAAAAAAATTTCTTTTAATTTTTTCTTGTACTTAATTATCTGTTCTGAAAGCTTTTCTCATTTTGAGACTTCAAAAAAAAAAAAAAAAAAAAAAGGAAATTTACAGAAAAAAAAAAAACCCTTAGCTTACATTTTAAAAATTTGTTTCGAAAATTTCGGAGGGGGCTGCAGCCCTGTCACCTTCACTAAGAAACTATGTGCTTGATCCTATTGACAGTAACAATAAGCCTCATAGTTGATATTAAGTTTTTAATACATTTATTCTCCTGCTTTGAATAAATGGTACATTGATACACACATAGACAATGTTGCAACATTTTTCATGTGCGATAGTTTTCTCCTTAGTACTGTGTTAGGTAACCTCTAATTTTCAAAGAATAAAAGTTTTGAATTAAATTGCTACTGATAATTAAAATTGAAAATTAAAAGTACTCCTAAATTGTGGAGTGCTCACCACAGACCCTCCACCCCCATTTTTTTTTAATTTTTATGTCCAATTAATATAATTAAACTCGGAATTGTATAAGAGAGAAAAAACAGTGATTGTGAAATCGTAGTATTAAAAACAATCATTTTTACCATTAATCGGCTCAGCCGATTAATCGGCCGATTATCAACAACCGATTAATCGGTAATCGGTAATCGGCCAATTTGCTTATCGGTGCATCCCTAGTTGAAACACCATCTATTTCTGTTGAAATTTAAAATGCTGACAACCATAGGTTCTTACTGACCTCCCACGAGGACTGTTCATACAGCTTTGAATTTATAACCACGGCTATGGTTATTTCTTTTATATATATAACATTTACTTTTGTAAAATCACGTCAAATTGTAACGTGAGTCACGTGGAATTGCTCATATACTTATTTGTCATTCCGCTATTCGACACAATTTCGATAAACTCTTGGTTATTTTTTCAAACTTCGTAGTGTGATTTTGAGCAGAACAAATTTGCTAAAATAAAAATAAAGACGCTTGCAGAATTTGTTTTGGATGCTATAAAATTCTTCGATTTAATCAAATCATTCGAGCATTTTTTTTTCCTTGAATCTCACGTTGCCTAGAAATTATTTGGTATTTGCGTATTAACTCCACACGCAGCTACAGATTTGGCGGCAAAAAGACTTGCGGCTGATTTTGGCAGCTTTTTTGTCTTTGATTTTGTTTTTTTTTTTTTTTTTTGTTTTGTTTTTTTAGCGGTTGTTTACACAATCACGCAGTTATATAAAAACGTCAAACAAACTGCCAAATTTGTTTTTACCTACAAATCTGTAACTACGGGGGAATTAATACAAAAGTAAAACTTATTTTGAATGAAAAAATATTTAAAATGTGGTCCTTTCTGTGGTCTTTTTGAAAATTTTAAACCGAGTATCTTTCTATGTCCTGCTTTTTTCTCCTGAACTCCAACGAAATGAAAGTCGTACCAGGTACTGATTGATTCGTAATATTTCAGGTTTTATTAGTCTTAATTTACATAAGGTTTGATAAAGGAATTCTGAAGAAAGTGAGGAAAATCTCCAAATTTTTGCTCAAATTTAAAGCGATTTGTCCCAAATGATAAAATATGAAAGCCATTGTTACAGAACGTGATTGATATGAAACAGTTTTTATAATTATCATGAAAATTTGAATGAAGGCCTAACTGAAGCAAACATGACACTCATTAGCGGGCCACGTATGTAATACGTCGTGGGGTGGTGTGGTGTGGGGGTGGTGGGGTGGTTGTGGGTTGTGTTGGGTGTGGGGGTGTGGTGGTGGGTGGGGGTGGTGTTGGGTTGGGTGTTGTGGTGGTGGGTTTGGTTTGGGGGTGTGGTGGGGTTGGTGTGGTGGGTGTGTGGGGGTGGTGTGTGTTGGGTGTGGGGTGTGGGTGGGTGGTGTTGGGTGTGTGGTGGTGTTGGTGTTGGGGGGGTGTGTTGTTGGTGTTGGGGTGGTGGTGTGTGGGTGTGTGGGGTGGGGGTGTGTTTGGTGGTTGTGTGGGGGGGTTTGTGGTGTGGGTGTGGGTGGTGGGGTTGGGGTGTGTGGTTGGGTGGTGTTGGTGGGTTGTGGTGGGGTTGTGGTGGGGTGTGGTGGGGGTGTTGGTTGGGGTGGTTGTGGGGGTGGTTGGGGTGTGGGTGTGGGGTGGGTGGGTGTGGTTGGTGTTTGGTGGGTGTGTGGGGGTGGGGTGTTGTGGGGTGTGGTGGGTGGTGGTGGGTGGTTGGTGGGTTGTGGTGGGTGTGGTTGGTGGGGTGGGGGTGTGTTGGTGTGTGGTGGGGTGGTTTGGGTGTGGTGGGGGGTTGGGTGTGGTGTGGTGTTGGGGGGTGTGGGTGTGTGGTGGGGTGTGTGGTTTGTTGGGTGGTGGTTGGGGGTGGGTGTGGTGTGGGTGGGGTGTGGTTGTGGGGTGGTGGGGGTGTGTTGGGTGTGGGTTGTGTGGTGGGTTGGGGTTGGGGGGTGGTGGGTTGGTTGGTGTGGGGTGTGTGGTTGGGGGTTGGTTGTGGTGTGTTGTGGTTGGGTGTGGTGTTGTGGGGTGGGTGGTGGTTGGTTTGGTGGTGGGTGGTTGGGGTTGTTTGTGGTTGGGGGGGTGTGGGGTTTTGTGGTGTGGTGTTTGGGGTGGTGGTGGGTGGGGTGGGTTGTTGTGGGTGGGGTTGGGTTGTTGTGGTGGGGGTTGTTGGTGTGGGGGTGTGTGGGGGTGTTGGGGTTGTTTGGGTTGGGGGTTGTGTTGGGTTGTGGTGTGGGTGGGTGTGTGGTTGTGGGGTGGTTGGTGGGTGTTGTGTGTTGGGGTTGGGTGTGTGGGGGGTTTGTGGGTTGTGTGGTGTTGGTGGTGTGGTGGGGGTTGTGTGTGGGTGGTGGGTGTGTTTGTGGGTGTGGGTTGTGGGTGTTTTTGGTGTGGTGTGGTGGTTGGGTGGGGTGGTTGGGTGTGGGTGTGGGGGGTGTTTGTGGGTTGTTGTGGGTTGTTTTTGTGGTGGGGTTTGTTGGTTGGGGGTTGTGGTGGTGTTGGGGGGTTGTGGGTTGGGGTGGGTGGTTGGGGTGTGTGGTGGTTTTGGGGTGTGGTGTGGGGGGTTGTGTGGGTGGTGTTGGTGGTTTGGGGGGGGTTGGTGTTTGGTGTGGTGTGTGTGGGGTGTTGGTTTGGTGGGGGTGGTGTTGGTGGTTGTTTGGGGTGTTTGGGTGTTTGGTGGTTGGGTTGTGGTGGTTGTGTGGTGTTGGGGTGGTGGGTGTGGGTTGTTGGTGTTGGTTTGTGTTTGTTGGTGGGTTGGGTGTTGTTTGGTGTGTGGGTTGTGGTTGGGTTGTGTTTGGTTGGGT
>JAXGGA010012375.1:0-17500 GCA_038373865.1 Uloborus plumipes | reverse complement strand
TTTGTTGGTTTGTTTGGTTGTGTTTTTTTTTGTGTGTTGTTTTGTTTTGTTTTGTTTTTTGTTTTTGTTGTTGTTTTGGTTTGTTGTTTTGTTTTGTGTTGTTGTGGTTTTTGTTGTTTTTGTTGTTTTGTTGTTTTGTTGGTTTTGTTTGGTTTTGTTTTGTTTTGTTGGTTTGGTGGGATGGTTTGGTTTTTGGTAGTTGGGTTTGTGGTGTTTGTTTGTGGGGGTGTGTGTGTTGTTGTTGGGGTGTTTGTTTTTGTTTTGTTTTTTGGTTTTGTTGTGTGTGTGGTTTGTAGGGTGGTATGGGGTGGCCTTGTAAGTTGTAGTGGTACACAAAGAATGACCGGAGAGTTTCGAGGATTGGGGTGGTTTAGTGTAAATGGTTTAATATTGATTAGACTGCGTTTGATACTTTCTGTGTTGGCTTAGAGTAGATTTCGATTTGTATGAGCATTGTGACTTAAGAAAATTATAGTGAATTGTGGGGTGGTGAGACATGACCTTATTTGATAGGAACACTTTTCACTAAGAAATGAGATGTAAAAACATTTTTGAAAAAAAAAATTGAACCGAGCTTCGGAACTCTTCCACTCAGCAAATGCTCTAAAAAAAGTAAAAAATAATAAATTTTATTCCTTTGAACTCCATCCGTATACTACATTAAACATAAGTTTTGAAGTCGGCGCAAAAAAGCTAAAGAGAATCATTCGAAACTATAAATATAAATTTAAATGAATCCAGGTTTTTATTCGCATTCGCATTCATTGAAAAATACATATTTATGCAATGGTACAAATATTCAGCTCTCAATTTTCAATGATTTCTCTGAAAATGTTGGCAAAATATAGTAAACATCATTTTACCTATAGTTTTTGCGCCGACTTCAAAACTTATGTTTCAATGTAGCATCGATGGTGTTCAAAGAATAAAGTTATTTTTTACTTTTTAGAGCATTTGCTGAGTGAAGTTCCGAAGTCGGTTCAATTTTTTTTTCAAAAATATTTTTATTCGTTGATTTACATTGTAACACTTATAAGAAACGAAATTTAAGTGATAATAATAATTTTTTTTTTTTTAGTGCTCTTAAAAGATGTCACAAAATAAATGTTTTTTCTTAACGGCGAATCTGTCTATTGTATCCATAAGTAGGACATCTTTTGTTTGATACCATCCTGTCCCTAAAGACTGAAAGCCGAGAAAATAACAATCTGGTGGAAATGACGTGACAAATGAATCATTTCCCTCATTTTGTCGTTAATGACGTCGATAACGATGATTCTTTCCGACGTCGAAAGACGCCTTCCTCTTATCATCTGACCGATTGAATGGACACACGGGGACACTATGTAAGAGCTCATGAAATGATATCAAATTCCCTTGGATATTGTGCGAGGGGTAAAGCAAAGGCCTGGGAAAGATCTAGTTCGAATGTTATGTTTGGACATTTATTTCGGAGTCGAATGTTATAGAAACTGGTAGCTGCGGAAGAAAGATTTTTTAATACAACATATTAACTGCCATAATTAGTGAATTTAAGATAAGAGTTTGGCAGTTTAAAAGTAAAATTTGCGATGAATAGGCAAACGTTACATATATTAGAAGGCCATTTTTTTTTTTCATACTGAAGCCGTGAGTTTCGACATACATGAGGACTGCGTACTATGTACCTTGCCTCCTGACAAACACAGGACAGATTTACTGCAACAAGGAGATGGAAATAACATCCATGGGCAGGCGGGACTCGAACCCGCGACCTCTTGCTTAAGAGGAGAAGACTCTACCCCTAGGCCACCGAGGTCCCCACATCAGGGGTTAACTATCGAAAGATGGAACATGTTGCACATTTCGAAAAAAAAGACAAAATTTATGGCAAAAGGTAGGTACCCCCCCCCCCCGCACCTGTTTTTTAAGAGCAAGAATCTAAGAAACTGTCACGCCTAGCATTATGAGGTGATTCATGACCTCTGAGATTTTTCCCAAAAAATTATCAAATGTTTATTATCTTATTGAAAGACCAAATTCAGAATGTTTTCTTCTAAAGTTGAGTTGTTTAGTTTTTATGGACCCCTAAAGGTGAAGGTGTGGCGTCAAAAATTAAGCGGATTTTCAAGACATGGAAATTGCTGTGAGCCAAAACTCTTACCAGGAATTGTTGAACTCCAAATTTCCCTTCGTATATGAAATATAGAAGGTTGAAACTTTACAAAATGAATGTTAAATTTGTGGCAAGTTGTTTCCGTAAGGTCAGTGAAGGCCCTCAAAATAAGGCATTTTTGGCGTTTTTTAACGTTTTTGAGGTCCAAAAACAGCTTGTACATTTCAGTTGCCACGGCAAAAGTAGTGTCGTTTGAAAGACCAGTGTAAGCACTTTAAAATAATGTATAAATAATCGAGGAAAGTTCAACGTACTTTTAGTTGCATAAGGCCGAAATATGAAAAATGTCATATTTTACCAGTATTCAAACGGTCATAACTTCCTCTACCAACAACATATTGAAATATTTTTTGTGCCAATGTCATACTCTATTCTTTGTCTTAACAGAACAGTTGAGTCCTTTGAGGCGAAATGCTTAAAATTTTTTTACAAAAAATGCACAGGTAAAAATAAATTTTTTATGCTTATTAATGCAACATAGCTCTAAAAAATTATTTGAATGAATTATATCCACATGGACATATAAAAATTGCATTAATATGTCTTTTGCACAATTCCTCTAATTAGAGGACCAAAAAATGCATGTAAAAATTAGAATTAAATATCATCCAATATTTCTGCATCATACAATATTTGCGTCAATGTTCCAAGGTATAATTAGAACATGAATTATAATTGTTTTGAACTTATTTCATGATAAAATGAAATAGGTGAGTCTTAAATTGATAATTCATCATTAATCGTCATCTTTGTTGGAAAATAATCATGTTTAAATGCGTTAAATTTCATCAATTTGTATTCTTGAAGGCTTATCTCTATTACTCTATTTATTCAAAATGAAAAGAAAATGTACATTTTGAGACAAAAAATTGAATTTTGAGCTTTTCGGATTTTTTTTAAATTAAAAAACCCGCCTATGTAAATTCTAGTGCATAAAGGAACCTCTGTGCCAAGTTTGATGAAAATCCTAAGAAAACTGGATTTGTATAAGGAACAAACATACAAACATAGATATATACAAATAAACTTACATCCATATATATATATAGATAGGTATTAATTTCTTCCTCACAAAACGCTGTTTATTACTGTGGTGAAATTCATCAATTAATCAATCAAATGCTCTACTTAGTAGCTGCATTATTTTTTCCCAGTCCCCAGAATACTAAACAACGCAGAGAAAACGCCGAACTCTTAAAATGACAGCAAGCTGTCACAATACTGTCAACAGGAAAATTTAAAACCCCATTTGTTTGCAAAGAGTTCCTTACTTAGATGATTCATTACCAAACAATTTGAGCTAACATGAAAATGAATGTGTTCCCGCCACCGCAGGTTAATTGGTTCGGCAGTCTGCAGCGCGTGGTTGGAAATGAATTTATTTTGGGATTTGATTGGAAACCTTTCGTCTGCTCTGGGGTGCCGATGACGTTCTTTGGACGTTATTTGAGGCATATAAATGAGACTCTATGCATTTTTCCAATGAAAATAAAATGTTGTAGGGTATACGAAGTCGAAAAATGTACTTTAAACCAATTTGACAGCAAGCAGCAAGGTCAGGTGGGGCTGCTTAATGCAGGAAAATTCATTTCATTATTTTTAATGGTAAAATATGCTCTAATTTTCCAATTATTTTCTTAGTTATAATCTAAGATTATGATGGTAATAAAACTCTGGAATAAAGTGTCCATTAAAAAAGATAGTGTTTTTATTAAAACACTAGCTTATTGCCCGGCGTTGCCCGGGTGCTTATTAATACAACATAGCTCCAAAAAAATATTTACCTAATGAAATAGGTGAGCCTTAAATTGATAATTCATTGTTAATCATAATCTTTGTTGGAAAATACTCATATTTAAATGTGTTAAATTTTATCAGTTTGTATGTTTAAAGGCTTATTTCCAATATCTATTTAAAATTAAAAGAAAATGGCCATTTTGAGACAAAAAAATTTGAATTTTGAGCTTTTTGGATTTTTTTTAAATTTCAAAACCCACCTATGTGAATTCTAGCGCTACAAAGAATCTCTGTGCCGAGTTTGATGAAAATCCGACTAAAACAGTGGATTGGTATAAGGAATAAACATATATACAAACACACATCCATTTATATATATATATATATATATATATATATATATATATATATATATATATATATATATATATATATATATATATATATATATATATATATATATATATATATATATATATATATATATATATATATATATATATACTAGCCGGGTTTCCGGCCCTGCCCGGGTTTCGGCCGGGTATGGTGTTTTAGTGACACTCGTTCATGAATTTTTCAACATTAAAGTGCATATCTATACACACAATGGCTACTTCTGTAAACAATGGCAATTTTTTCTGACTGGACAAACTAAAAAACACAAACTATTACACACCTTAAATACAAATGCAAGCTACAAATAATGTTTAGGTAAATCGGGAATGTTATAAGCTTGGTACAGGGTGCGGCGGAGAAACTTGCAGACTTGAAAAGTCAACTAAGGGAAAAGTACATCATGTATCAGTTTACTACTTTTTATAAGATATGATACCCATTCTGAATTTTTATATTAGTTAGATTTAAAAACTACATCGGGAAGAATGACGGCCCCTGTTAATGATGCACTCATGTACCCTAGATTTGTTGCACTCTTTCGAGCACATCGACTGATGGAATGTTGGTGATAGCAAGCCGGATGTTGTTCTCCAGGCGATGCAGGGTCCGGGGCTTGTCGTAAACGATCGATTTGAGATACCCCCATAAAAAATAGTCACAGAGTGTCAAATCGGAAGAGCGGGCCGGCCACGGTACGTCACCTTTCAAGGAGACGTTATCACTCAACTGGTGAACCACAGCAAGTTTGTAGGGATGAAACTGGAGTTCGTTGTGAAGAATTCGTCTCAGTGTCCAATCAAAACCCCCCAAAGTAGCAGCGTGTTTACGCGCCGAACGACTGGGGGGAGTGCAAAAACGACTCCCTCACTTTTTCGACGTTTTCTAGGGTTCTGGAAATCCGTTGACCTCCTAGGCCTCTGTTTACCACACTCTCACTTTACATGAATGTTTTCACCCACAAAACAGTCGATTCCCAGCCAGGAATGGGAACAACGGGCTGGATTTTGAACCGAGATCGGAAGGCACGTTTAGTGGCGACCACCGAAAGATTATTTGAAAAGTAAGATTCGGCGGCGAACGCTCGTTGCTCCTTTGTCCAACGCATGGCGACAACTAAACTATGAGATAACAAAACTTCAGGACCCTCTCTTTAAAATGAGACTCTTCCCACTCCTTTCTGACCACTCCTTGCTAATTAGCATCCAATTAAAATCAGCAAGTTTCTTTGTCGCACCCTGTAAAATCAATCGCACTGGAATCAAGTATTTCCAAACTTTACATGTAAAATAAGTCCCATCATTAGTTTATATCCTTGTGACTACATTGGTGAAAACATCTTATGTACCTAACTTAAAATTTTTTTGATTATAAACATTTTCTGTTTTCTAACTGTTGCCAAAATCAATTATCTTTTTATTTAGTCTCGTTAGCGATTATTGGCTCAGATAAATATAAAAATCCTTAGAAGGCAATAAATTCCATACTTACTCCAGAGAAGCCTTGGTTCAAAATTTTCAATATGATTACAATCAATATTGTTGCTGCATGGCACCAAATTTTTGCAACAATTTGTTGAAAAATTAATCATTTAATGGGGAAATGGACATAAAATTAACTGTTTTCCATAATAACTTTTTTAAACTAAGCTTTTTAGAAATAAATTATAGCTTATCCTGCTCCCTGTTACTGTAGCTATCTACGGTGAAAAAATGGTTAAAATCGGTTCAGTAGTTTGGAAGATTATCCCGGACATACGTTTTCAAAAGTAGTCTTTTATGTTTATAAATATAATATATCTTAATATATAAAAATTACGTGTCCCTGTGTTTGTGGCCAATGGACTCCTCAATTACTGAACCGATTGTAACCAAATTTTAAACGCAGTTTCAGTTTGGTCCAACTTAAATGATAGGATAGTTTTTATCTCAATTTAGGACCGCAATGTATTTTTAATTGCAAATTATGTATTTAGCTACCAGCTTTTCTGTGTTCTTGGCTAAACCTTTTTCCTAAGCCTTTTTACTAAGCCTTTTTTGACACCTCCATGGCTGAGCGACATAAAGCACACGTTCTGACAGCTTCCGGAGCGTAGTAAACAGGTAATATCTTAATATATAAAACTTACGTGTCCCTGTGTTTGTGGCCAATGGACTCCTCAGCTACTGAGCCGATTTTAACCAAACTTTACACGCAGTTTCAGTTTGGTCCAACTTAAATGATAGGATAGTTTTTATCTCAATTTAGGACCGCAATATATTTTTCATTGCAAATTATGTATTTAGCTACCAGCTTTTCTGTGTTCTTGGCTAAGCCTTTTTACTAAGCCTTTTTTGACACCTCCATGGCTGAGCTACATAAAGCACACGTTCTGGCAGCTTCTGGAGCGCGGTAAACAAGTAATAATCTTTCTTATCTTAATATATAAAAATTACGTGTCCCTGTGTTTGTGGCCAATGGACTCCTCAATTACTGAACCGATTGTAACCAAATTTTGCACGCAGTTTCAGTTTGGTCCAACTTAAATGATAGGATAGTTTTTATCTCAATTTAGGACCGCAATATATTTTTTATTGCAAATTATCTATTTAGCTACCAGCTTTTCTGTATTCTTGACTAAAATTCTTTAAACATACCCGGAATGCCACCACATAATCGGCGGCTAAAAATGGGTTTACCCATAGTTCTTCTGCATAATTTAAATCCACCGAGATTATGCAATGGTACGCGTTTAGTTATCAAAAAAATCACCGGGAACATTATTGAGGCAATCATTTTGACTGGCAAGTTTAAAGATGAAGTAGTTCTGTTGCCACGTATCCCAATGACACCGTCAGAATCTTCAATACCCTTCAAAAGGCTACAGTTTCCCATTCGTTTAGCTTTCGCCATGTCCATTAATAAGTCCCAAGGACAAACAATGTCAATTTGCGGTTTGGATTTAGAAAATCCATGTTTTTCCCATGGGCAACTATAGGTCGCTTGCTCCCGTGTGGGAAAACCGTCCAATCTATTTTTGTTTACAAAAGACAGATTAACAAAGAATATTGCGCACCGATTAGTGTTGAGTTAAACTGAAATGAAAAATGCTTATAATTCAAAAAATAACAAATAATATTGGTTAATTATCTACCATACCTACATTATTAAAAAATAAAATGTTACAATAGCAATTAGCAAATTTTTAATTAACTCAATTGTTACAAGCCTGAATATAATATTTCTAAGTAATAAAATGCTACATTTTTTGTTGATTTTTTATTTCTAGCAAACTTAGGAAATTTTTGTTCGATTGTTTTCATATTTTGACTTCAAATTCATATTTATATAAAGTTGAACTCTATAATGGTAATAAAATTTTTCGTTTCTATTGAAACATTATAGTTTAACCCATACCTTAGCCACAGCAACGCGTGGCCGGGTCAGCTAGTATATATATATATATATATATATATATATATATATATATATATATATATATATATATATATATATATATATATACTAGCTGACCCGGCCACGCGTTGCTGTGGCTAAGGTATGGGTTAAACTATAATGTTTCAATAGAAACGAAAAATTTTATTACCATTATAGAGTTCAACTTTATATAAATATGAATTTGAAGTCAAAATATGAAAACAATCGAACAAAAATTTCCTAAGTTTGCTAGAAATAAAAAATCAACAAAAAATGTAGCATTTTATTACTTAGAAATATTATATTCAGGCTTGTAACAATTGAGTTAATTAAAAATTTGCTAATTGCTATTGTAACATTTTATTTTTTAATAATGTAGGTATGGTAGATAATTAACCAATATTATTTGTTATTTTTTGAATTATAAGCATTTTTCATTTCAGTTTAACTCAACACTAATCGGTGCGCAATATTCTTTGTTAATCTGTCTTTTGTAAACAAAAATAGATTGGACGGTTTTCCCACACGGGAGCAAGCGACCTATAGTTGCCCATGGGAAAAACATGGATTTTCTAAATCCAAACCGCAAATTGACATTGTTTGTCCTTGGGACTTATTAATGGACATGGCGAAAGCTAAACGAATGGGAAACTGTAGCCTTTTGAAGGGTATTGAAGATTCTGACGGTGTCATTGGGATACGTGGCAACAGAACTACTTCATCTTTAAACTTGCCAGTCAAAATGATTGCCTCAATAATGTTCCCGGTGATTTTTTTGATAACTAAACGCGTACCATTGCATAATCTCGGTGGATTTAAATTATGCAGAAGAACTATGGGTAAACCCATTTTTAGCCGCCGATTATGTGGTGGCATTCCGGGTATGTTTAAAGAATTTTAGTCAAGAATACAGAAAAGCTGGTAGCTAAATAGATAATTTGCAATAAAAAATATATTGCGGTCCTAAATTGAGATAAAAACTATCCTATCATTTAAGTTGGACCAAACTGAAACTGCGTGCAAAATTTGGTTACAATCGGTTCAGTAATTGAGGAGTCCATTGGCCACAAACACAGGGACACGTAATTTTTATATATTAAGATAAGAAAGATTATTACTTGTTTACCGCGCTCCAGAAGCTGCCAGAACGTGTGCTTTATGTCGCTCAGCCATGGAGGTGTCAAAAAAGGCTTAGTAAAAAGGCTTAGCCAAGAACACAGAAAAGCTGGTAGCTAAATACATAATTTGCAATGAAAAATATATTGCGGTCCTAAATTGAGATAAAAACTATCCTATCATTTAAGTTGGACCAAACTGAAACTGCGTGTAAAGTTTGGTTAAAATCGGCTCAGTAGCTGAGGAGTCCATTGGCCACAAACACAGGGACACGTAAGTTTTATATATTAAGATATATTATCTTTCCAAGAATGGAAAGATAATATACTCACAGAATTTAAGAAAGCTTTAAATTTGTATCTAAACAGCTCAGAATATAACTACCAAAGCATTAATCAAGAGGATTTAAAATTTCTGGATAAATTAAAAGATTCTTTTATTTTTGTACCAATCGACAAAGCAGCCAACAACTATAGTATCATCTGTAAAAAATTCTACATCAACAGAGTATTGTAAGAGCTGGATTCATCTTTTTATTACAACAAATGCAATTCAAATGCAGATATGATCCGAAAAAAGTTCACTGCTTTTAAAAAGCTTTGTAATTCTAAATTTTCGTACAGTTTTCAAATTTCAAATCACCTTTCTTTACCTTTTATATTTATGACACCTAAATTTCACAAAGATCCTGTAAAATTCAGATTTATTTGTTCCACTACTAATTGTTTTGGTAAATGTTACAATGTAAAATTGCAGGCTTTTCTTAAGCAAATTTATACTTTTTAAAAAACAAATACAGGCACTCCAGCTATTTTTGGAGCATTGATAATAGTTACGAAGTTGTACAAAAATTAAAGCATAAACCAAAATCAGTGTATTCTTTTGATTTTGAAAATTTATTTTGTAACATACCAGTCGAAGACTTATATAATACATTGTTAAAGATTTTTGATACGTTTTACATTGGAATCGAACTTGGTATCGATCGTAACTTTTTTGAAAGCCTATGTCATTTCTGTATTTTTAATAATTTTGTAACTTTTAATAATTTAATCTTCAAGCAAATTCATGGTATTGGCATGGGCACGAACTATTCCAGCTCTGCAGCAAATTTGTTTTTATTCTATTATGAATTCAAATATATTATCAATAAGAACATTAAATTAAATATTTCTAGATACATCGACGACATTCTGGTTTTCAACAAAAATATGGAGGAAGAATTTCATCTTGTCTATCCTCAGACACTCCAACTGAATAAAGCAAATGAAAATAATCAGTTTGCCAACTTTCTGGACATTTCCATCAAAATTTTTGAACAGAACATCTTTCTCGATATTTACGATAAAAGAAACAGTTTTAATTTTTTTACACAAAGTATGCCACACTTTTACAGCAATTTGCATAAAAAAGTTTTCATTAATATTATTTTAGGACAAATTTCGAGATTTCATAAAATATGCAACAACAAAAATGATTATGAAAAGCAGATTTTTAAATTTGCTGCTACATTATTTTATTACAACAATTATCCGATAGATTTTATTTTACATTATGCTAATGTTTTCAAGAATTCCATGTGACAGGCAGAGAGTATATAGTTTCTTCCCCAAGTACTGCATATTGGCAACAAACCGTGCTCCCAGCTTTTATGATAGGCTGCACCTAAACTCTACTGCTGAGCGGTGTTGACTGGAAGTGAGCAGACACGGAGTGTTAGAGTGGAACGAAAAAGGACTGCCTCTTGGACAATGGAATTGAATTATTTTGGGTATGTGCACGTTTTTTTGCTTTCCAGGTAAGGGCAGGGTGCATTGGATTGTAATTTGTCAGCATTTTAAATTCAAATTCAGTACAAACATTATAAAATAAATTAGTGGCATAAATTTTATACTTTTAAAGTTCTTAATCTTTCAAAGATTAAAAAGCAAAAGCTAATCAAGTTTTTTAATCACTGCTGACTTATTTCAAACAAACACTCATGAAACCTGCAAAGCTGAATCTAAAAAATCTATATGCTGCTCCTGCCCTCTGAAGATTAAGCAGCGCATTACCCATGTTGATGTTTTACATGTTAGTTTTAAATTTCAAGTAGTTTTAAATGTTTTTCCTGATGTTTCTCATTGTTGTTCTATTTATTTCTGTTACTCCAATTTATGCACAGTTACTCTTCATGAGCTATTATTGTCTCTTTTTGATATATATATATATATATATATATATATATATATATATATATATATATATATATATATAATACAAATAAAAATAATAACAATGAAATAGAAAATAGAAAATGGCACATTAGGAGAAGTGAAAGGAGAAAGGTTGAATCCAGAGCTCATCAGCCGTGGGGGATTCAAGAGTGGTCGAAAGACCAAAAAATTGATCTTCATTGGGCAAAAAGCTTTTTGCCCAATGAAGATCTGTAGACTGCATATTTTGAACTTAAACATCCTCTTTATAGTTTATTTTTAAATTTTTTGGTCTTTCGACCACTCTTGAATCCCCCACGGCTGATGAGCTCTGGTTTCAACCTTTCTCCTTTCACTTCTCCTAATGTGCCATTTTCTATTTTCTATTTCATTGTTATTATTTTTATTTGTATTATTATATTACTTGGCTTTGTAGTTTAGCTGCTTTGCGCATCTATGGGCTTTTGGTGTGGTCTCTTCGTCATTCTTCTTACAATTCTGTTATTTTATATATATATATATATATATATATATATATATATATATATATATATATATATATATATATATATATATATATATATATATATATATATATATATATATTTATATTTATATTTATATATATATATATATATATATATATATATATATATATATATATATATATATATAAATAGTTGGGATTTGTGTTCCCCACCCACGGGGAACATTGATGCAATGACGTCGAGTACCGAAAATAGTTTCCCAAATACTTGACTGGGATGAATAACTTAGAATTTCTCTTGATTATTTTCAAGTGTTAACGCGTCTAATTTAAATCTCATAATAACTACTTTCACGAGCAACATTATTTGTTCCGAATGTGGAATAGTTCTTTCGAAAGCCCACAGAAAATTGTTCGCCCAACACGCTAGGATTTTATTACAGTGACTAGAACAATTTTTGGTGTGGTAATCCGGGACCTTCTCTTTATCTTAAAAGAAAACGAGAGGAGAGGTCGATACGCAAAATAATATTGATTCACCCTTTTGAAATGTGTAGCAAATTTATAAACATTTAGTGCATGAGGAATTTCTCAAAACTATTTTTATCTTCTTAGGTTTTTGTAAATGTGTTCGTTGTTGTCATTTTTTGGCGAAAAAATATTTGTTACTTTATTCTTATTAAAACGTCTAGACAGGCTTACATAATTACGATTTTCCACTTTTGTTTTACTTTCGAAAACGGATTAAGAAAAAAGTCTTACTGAAGAGTTTTATTTTTTAAAAATAAATTAATCTTTTTAATGAAGTTCTTTTGAGATAGAACTGTCAATAGGACTCGCCCGTTCCATAAGTTGCTTGTTGGATTTCTTTTTTACTGGAAGCATTCCAACACTAGGGCGTGTCAATACCACATCTTTTAATGGGATATTCAAAGACATCTGCTACCAACGTATCGGCTGACAAAACTGCACGGATTCATCCCCACTCCCAGAAAAAGGGAGAAATTATGATGAACTCCCATTACATTATTTCTTACTATAGCTAGTTTTACAGTTTATTACTTTGCTTTTAGTTTTGAACTGGAACCTCTGCCGCCAGAATTTTACTATAAAAACAACAGTTCACTTTTTGCAGTGTATTACTATGAAGGTAAAATTCAGCGGATGACAAAAATGCAAAAAAAAAATTGAAAAAGGAAAACTTGCAGCTACTGTCCTTTATCTTTCCACTTTATTATAAAAGAAGCTACTTTAAAAAAGCAGAAAATTAAACCATATTACTAAAAAAAAGTCAAACTTTCCCATCAGAACACTTTGCCTCAGGTTGCTTTCGGACAAATCACAAAGGGCACGAATAATATCCGAACCCTCAATTATCAAAATTGTGAAAATCCGAAATAGAACAATAAATTTCAGAACGTTGTGCAAAAGAATTGAATTTAAATGTTCTTTGATTCGAGTCACCCTTTTGTTTGGCGGTGATCGTTATGCAAATGATTTATGGCGGAAAGATTGCGGCGGGCCCCGAGATGAATAGATTACTGCCGACCTTAGTTAATTGGATTCCAATTTTGAAGGCATTCTTTAACATATTTGAAAATTAATGTATTCCCAAATGCGCAGGGAGGGACTTGTCAAAGAACTGATTTGATTACGAGGGAGGCTGGAATGCTATATCTTGGAAATAGTTTATTGAAGTGGAGCATTCTACGCATTGGATTTAAATGTACCGCGGACGGAAACATTCAGCTGTTTAAAGAAAAGTTACTGCATGTGCTTCAGTTTATAATGCAATTAATGTAAACTGAAATGAAATTAACTTTTGCATAGCATATTTATAATATGGGGCAATATCACCAGTTACTGTTGTTTCATGCAGACTGGCAATTTGGGGTTCGCTGCTTCACTTTTCTAACAGTATCGTCATTTGATGTGAAGCCTGACTTCCACAATACACACATGCGATTGGGACCCATTTATAGAGCAAGCAACTTTTCACATCCCAATAAATTATTCACACAAAGAAAGGACAAGGGCAGTAGAGAGAAGGCATACATCCATGCCCGAGTCGGGATTCGAACCCAGGATCCTTCAATACAAATCAGACTTCTCTGACCCCTAGACAAGGTGGCTGGCGTCGGGAAGTAAATGAGCACCTGAGCACTACTTCATAATTTCGTTAAAACCTGCACTTGAGAGAACTATATTCTATTTCTAACATTATATTTCTTTTGCATTTCCCAAAATTTAGAAATTGATAGAATTACAATAAATCTAATGATTTTTGGATCATTTATTTAAATAAATACTACTGAAACCGTATAGTAAGGAACATAGTTTTTCATATAAATAAGCATTACAAAATGTCTACATTTAAAAAGGTCAACTGTTTAGGGTGCAGGGGGGGTCAAAGGGTCCGAACACAATGCAATTTCATCGTAAAACATTAAAAACCACGCCCACTTATATGTAAATGCATTGATTTCTCAAAGCCAGGGGGGGAGCAATTTACCCCCCCCCCCTCTTGCCCCCCCCCTAAATTACGGGGCTGGTGATAGATCGAAATATCGTAAAGCTGCTAGCGTTCGGTCGTTGTTATTGTGGAAGATCTTCACAAGAAGAGCGAGATCCTGCACTGGGAGACTCATGGCAAAATGCTCAACAGAAGACCATACAATATAATGATTAGGAAAACAATTTTTAAAAAGAGAGAAATTGAAAGAGCATAGTAAAATCTGTTATTATATGGAAAATTATTTGCCCTCTTGTCTCCGTTAACAAAGCATGAAGCCTCAAAGTCCATGAATAATGGACGACGGTTTGGGGTCAAAATGTCGCGTCTGAAATCTCGCGGGCCGAAATGCCGCGGCCAAAATGTCGCCGAGCCAAAATGTCGCAGGCCAAAATGTCGCGTGCCCATATAATGTCGCGGCCAAAATGTCGCCGGTCCAAAATGTCGCCGAGCCAAAATGTCGCCGGTCAAAAATGTCGCCTGCCCAAAATGTCGCCGGTCCAAAATGTCCGCCAGTTCCAAAAATGTCGCCGTCCCAAAATGTTCGCCCAGTCGCGAAAATATTGTCGCTCCCAAAGCGTGACGCTATGAGTGCATAATAACAGATTTAATGTGCGCAGTAATTCACAAATTTCAAGTGCAGCTTTATTATGTTGCTCAATTTTACTAATATGCTTATCATCGGATATGATAAACACACCTGTCTAGTAACTTTTTACTTTCTTCTATATCTAATATATAGAAGAAAGTATTGGCTTCGTGAAAATTTTCGAATGTCGAATCTTGACGGATTTGCACGTTTTGAGGTGCGCTGAGTCCATTTCGACCATTTTTACTTCCTTTTACGTAGTAAAGGAAGTATTGTGATCGCGAAAAAAAAATCACTCAAATTTGAGTCTAAATCTTGATTTTGCTCACCCCCAAATGAATGTTCAGTAGTTTTTTCGACCTGTCAGCACGTGCATATGTACCTACCAACATATAAGCAGCCGGAAAATCCTTTTCAACCACCCCCGAGTTCATTACGACGAGTTTTCTCGTGACGTCTGTACGTACGTATGTGCGGATGTATGTGCGTATGTGTCTCGCATAACTCAAAAACTATATGCCTTAGAAACTTCTAGCTTGGTATGTAGGCTCTGAGGATGGTCTAGTTGTGCACCTCCCCTTGTGGTTGCATTCGAATGTTCCCAAGGGGGAGTTTTACCCCTTTTTTGGGGTAAATCAGTGTTAATTTCAATGCAGACTCAAGTGATATGAATTGGCGCGACCACTTGGCGATATGTCGCCAAGCTTTTGGTCGCCAAGTGTTTGACGCCAACTTGGCGACATATCGCCAAATTGGAAAAAATATTTTTTGCATTGTTTCGTGGCAAATTAAGGGAGCAAATATTTGAATGGTTACCTTGCTCACTCCAAGCACTTTTTTTTAACACTTAAGGCAACTACTAAGAAATTAACACGTAGAAGGAAGTAGTGTGGGGTCCATACCAGATTTTTGGAAAATGTGTGTCTGTGGTTGTGTGAGTCTGTATGTGTGTGACCAGTTTTTGTGGCCGCGCTAGAGAAAAAACTACTGCATGAAATCGAACAAAAATTTTTGCACATATGTACCACCATGTGAACTGGTGCACCTGACTTTGTTTAGCGAATTCCTCCAAGGGGGGTGGAGCAATCGCACGTGTTCTGCGCGGGGGTGATTGCTATATCTCAGGAAGTAACCGGCGAAATCAAACGAAAATTGATCCATATGTAGACCCAACTGAGTACAGGTGCTGATTAAATTTGTTTGTCAATATCTCAAAGGGGGATGGAGCAATCGCACGTGTTCTGCGCGGGGGTGATTGCTATATCTCAGGAAGTAACCGGCGGAATCAAACGAAAATTGGTCCATAGGTAGACCCTACTAAGTACAGGTGCTGATTCAATTTGTTTGTCAATATCTCGAAGGGGGGTGGAGCAATCGCACGTGTTCTGCGCGGGGGTGACTGCTATATCTCAGGAAGTAACCGGCGGAATCAAACGAAAATTGGTCCATAGGTAGACCCTATTGAGTACAGGTGCTGATTCAATTTGTGTGTCAATATCTCAAAGGGGGTGGAGCAATCAAAAGTGGTTATTTTGTCATTGCACCTACTGTATCTCGGAAAATATTGCTGCAATTTGAATGAAATTTGGAATAACACTAACCCAATATGGAAGCAAGCATCGATTAAATTTTGGCACCAATCGCCCCAGGGGGAGGGTGGGGTGATTTTTGCGATTAGTCAACAATGCGAAAAATTAATTCATTAAAAAATCACTTTCACGCTATTTAATTATCAAAACAGCTGAAAACTTTCAATGATTTGAATTTTTTAACTGTTGCCAATTTCTTTTTACTAACAAATAAAATGTTTGCAATTAATCTAAACAAGGCTTTTGCAATGATTTCCAATTTCGCTCATTGATTCGGGATTTGCAGGGTTATTACGATAATTGGGAAATTGGAGCTGTTTCCAATTATTCGGGCGAGTACGTATTTTATTTTGTAACCGGAATTCATAAGATAGATATAGAAGAAAGTTTCGTGACGGCCACGACAGCTTGTTTTAATTGTAACGAAAATCACATGCATTTACCCTAAAATCATAAAATTCCGAAACATGTGTATTCTTCTCTCTTTTTTCTTAACATAAACTCTCATGAAGTAGTAAAAGATGGGAAACGTTTGAAGATTAAGAATGAGAGTATTTGCTCAAGAAAAATGATTTTATGTTGTTTTTACTTTCTTCTATATCTAATACTAGTTTAATACCCGGCGTTGCCCGGGTGCTTATTAATACAACATAGCATTCAGGGAAAAAAAGTTTGAAAGAGTTCTATTCATATGGGTATAAAATAATTTGCATCAATCTGTCTCTTAGGTACAAACTTTGAAAAAAACTAAAATATTACAGAAAGTTAAACGTTTACAGAAAAATAGTCTTATCAAAAGGTGAAAATTAAAGATAAATGTTGTCTGTGCTTTGCCGCGTCCACTGGCATGAAATATATGCACATGGAAGTGAAAAAATTGCATCAATTTCACCATGCCAAATTTAAAATATTAACTTTTCTCTATTAACTGTTCCCACCTACAAAGTAAAAATTATTATAACTCAGAAATAAATCTGTTTCTCGTTCTGAAGGCTTATCTCCATTACAGACGCAACTGTAGTCGCATTGCAAATTTGAAATTCAAATCCGTGGCTCTTTTTATAAAGTCCACATGAATTATGATTGTTTTTTACTTATTTCAATGCTAAAAGGAAATAGGTGAGCCTTAAATTGAAAATTCATTACTTTAATCGTAATCATTGTTGGAAAATACTAATATTTAAAAATCTTAAATTTCATCAATTTGAATGCTAAAAGGCCTATCTCGATTACAATATAAATAGGCTAGATTCCAATAAAAGGGTCATTTTTTGACAAAAAATTTAAATTTGAGCTTTTTAGATTTTTTA
>JAXGGA010012374.1:0-38952 GCA_038373865.1 Uloborus plumipes | reverse complement strand
GAAAAAAACCACGTGTTTGATTTTGGTTTAGCGCGTTCGACGCGGAAATAAATAAGCTTTGTCGGTTTGTCAGATCGGTAACAGCCAGAGCGGTAACATTGAAAAACAGCGAATATGTTACCGAACTAACTCACACGTTTCAAAATTATTAAAAAGCAAAAATCATAGGTTTTAGCCATATATATTGAATATTTTTGTTCTTAAAAAATGAAAAGCAATGCGTTTTAGTACAATTGCTTCATTTGTGGTTTTGTATGACCTGACAATATAAGTTAGTAAAATAAGAAAAATTGACACTGCAAAAATTAAGTTAATTAATTATTATTTTATCTATTTATTTTTTTGGTGCTTCAATATCTCATAACTTCGCTGAATAACTAAATAATAAGTAGCATGCTAAATTTGAATTTCTGATCAAGAAATTAAATTTCCTGCAACTAATTAAAGAAAAGAAAGCAACAGAGTTATGTGTTGAAAAAGTGAAGTTGTACGTTGTTTTAAAACAAAACAATTGTTTTATTAGCTTGGATTTGGTAATCTCATAATTGATTTATCTAAAAACGTTATCGCTAATTTTTATTTCCAAGAAATGCTTTTTTATAATGAAATTTGATTTTTTAGCTAATACATATATTTTAATATAACTATCTTAATTCTATGTTAAAAAATGCAAGGAAATGATATCATTTTTAGAGATGTTAATGAAGACTGAAAGCATAAACTCAGATATGCCGGTATGCAGCTCATATTAACAGGGCCGTGGTGGCCCGATCGGTAAGGCATCGGACTCGTGTCCGGAGGGACCCGGGTTCGAACCCAGCCGATCAAAGATCCACCGCCTTGATTAATGGTGGCTGGGAGGCGTTAAAAATGTCGTGGTCACAAAGTCCTCCAAGTGAAACGATACCTCTGGGGGTGCTGGGCCCTAGGGTTTGCTCGACCCTAGGCTCTGGTTCAAAATTAAGAACAGAGCGCTCTTCAGGGCCCTATCCCGGTTAAACCACGAAGCTGTGGTAGGTACGGGGGACCCTGGAGAGTGTGAAGTGAAGCTCATATTAACATCAGATCTGTAACACTCATCAGATCTGAAACGGCCTAAAAGTGAGTCCTCTAAGGAGGGGGTAAATAACTTCCTTGACCTCCCCCCTTTTGTTTTCTTGCATTTGTAGACCCAATTTAGACAGAATCCAATATTAATTTTTTGCTGCAAAAATTTTTTTTAATCAGGAAACTCCAACTTGAAATTGGCACTTTTCAAAATATTGGCTCTTTTAACACAATGAGGAGGGCTCGCAAATTATGAAAATTATTTTTTTTCCAACTTCCGAATTCACATGACTTATCTAACTAATGAGAGACAAGTTTGGAAAGTACTAGCAATGGTTTTGGATGGTTGAACTCATAACAGTTTGGTCAGATTCTTAATTCGTTTAAGAATACAGAATCTAGAATTTTTAAAAGCGTTTGAGACAGAAATCACAAATAAGTAATGCAATTTTTGTTAAGCACCAGAGGACAAAGAAATTGTAGCTAAAGAAGTAACTTTAATTTTTCAATGAAAATAAACGCGTTTAAAATAGAGCGAGATGTATTACTGTGAACAGAAAGTTTTTTTTTTTTTTTTGTATTATTTCAAAGAATTTTATCTTTTTAGCCTTAAATCAATTTAATAAAAATGGTTATATCTAGATTTTGCTTTTCTTATTATTTACGCTTTATTGGAGCGTAATAAACATGAAAGTAAGTAAAAAATTTCCGTAAAACATTTCAGAATGTAACACGCTCGTAAAAAATATAACTTTCATTGAGAAATGAGAGGAATAAACATCGTCATTGTATATTACTAGCTGTTTTCTCAGGTCTCTCAGCACGGTCTACCGTGAAAATAAAAGTTTTGCCAAGAGACGCATGTTCACCAATCAGGCTCAAATAAAAGAAAAAATTGTGTACAATTTCACGCCAAAGTGAAGGAATAGCTATTTCAAAATTTAAATTGAGACCTTATCGGATTTTTTTAAACACACCTATCTCCCCCTCCATATGAAATTTCTGAGTATTAAACAACCTTTGTGACAAATTTGGCAAAGATCCGACGGAAACTTATTGTTATTTCTAACAAAAAATTCTACGAAACTCGCTAACAGGCAGTATGACTCAAAATTTAAGTTTTTAGACCTCTTTGGATTTTTTTGAGTTCCGATGTTCCAAAAATCTTCAATGTGAATTTCTGAGCAGCAAAGGACTTTAGTACGAAATTTGGTAAAGATCCGACGCAAACAGTGGATTTGTATAAGAAGCATACACACCCACACCCAAATATTCACACCCATTTATTATGCAGATTTAACTTATAATTTAACCGGTATACTCCCAATTATCGGCGCAATTGGGTGGTACGGGTATCGCGGATAACGAAAAAAGGCTAAAAATAAGTGATAAAAAGAAGATAAAAATTGTGTTTTGCTTAAAATTAATCGTATTGTATATAAAAAGTGTTGCAAACAATGAAGATATGAATAGTATTACACATTTGTCTTGGTAAGTTCTGAAGCACATACAATCTATAAAGGAATAGTAGTTGCGATAACGCCCAGGTGAAACAATTTATTCGACCAAGCACTCTTCTGTAACATATATTATACCAAACTTGCGGATAATTCCCGCAGAAAATGTGAGTGTGGGGGGGGGGTGCTATTTTGAAGTGCGCCCTTTGGAGGTTTGCGTTAGCGCCCTCATGGGGGAGCCAGTCCGCCCCTGGGCTAAAGCACTTTGTTCCTCTGGCGAGAAGCTGCACACTTGTGAAGTTTGTTTTAAGGAATTCTCTGAACTAAGATACATGAAAAGACACGCTAAAACCCACATTGGAGAAAAACCGGTTTCCTGTGAACAGTGCTCTAAGACATTCCTCAATGCAACCTATTTAAAGACGCACTTGAAAATCCACATTGGCGACAAACCGTATTGCTGTGAATATTGCTCGAAGACATTTTCCAAATTTGCGAATTTAAAGGCGCATGTACGCACTCATACTGGAGAGAAGCCATATTCGTGTGAGGTTTGTCCTAAGAAATTCTCTCATTTGCATCACCTGAAGACACATCAGAGAACCCATACTGGAGAGAAACCGTATTCCTGTGAACAGTGCTCGAAGTCATTTTCCGACGCTTCAAGTTTAAAGAGACATATGAGAACTCATGTTTGCAAGAGACCATGTTCCCGTGAATCAGGCACTTTGATTCACACTTTGATTCACACATATTCAAAACTTTGAATATTGCTCAAAAGCGTTTAATGTGAAATCAAATTTAACAGCACATGTGAGAAGCCATGCTGGTGAAAAGCTTGTGTCTTAGTGAAATTTCTTGGGAATGATTTTCCTTCAAGGCCGTTTTCCTAGTTACGTGAATATTGTTCGAAAAATTGCTGTGCGGAAATTTAAGACACAACAGTTTTAGTTACAAAGAAGAATAAAACAAATTAAAATTTCCATTCTGTGTTCTTGTGTTTCGTTAATATGTTCGTGTTATACTTTTTTTTCTTCAAAATGTTTTCTCGTACTCGGCACGACGAATGAAAAATAATAATAATACACTTAATTATGGTAATAATAATATAAAATTAACTTTAGTTAGACAGAGAGCGCGTAAGTTGCATCTGGCAGTTTTTACTTCTTATAGTGGGTTTTGAGAACCAATGGTCATACGTGATACAAAAGTTAATCTCGGCCAATTACTAACTTTTTTTTCTAGGGGCTCCGCCCCCTGATCGTTTCGCACGCCAACCCCTGTTCGTCACCTTCGATGGCTACCTCACCACCTTCGGCGGCTCTATCACCAACCCGCTTCTTTGAGTTTGGAGCCTAAATCGACTTTTTATGCCACCAAATACGACGCAAACCTGGTGTAAATTGACGATTTTAGTGGTATTTTTATCAATTTATATTTTCGTCTTTAAACATAGTAAAATATCTAACCTAAACAGAAAATCCAATTCTCTTCTCTCGCAGAAAGAAAAAGTTTACTCAAACACGCAATGTAATTCATATAAATTCACTTAGGCCCCGTTTATGCATTCTGACTTCACCCCGGGTTGGAGAGGAAGGCGGATAAATGGGAGATTTAAGACGGGTTGACAAAAGACCCGTTTTTGGAAGATCGCGGATTCTCCTTTACGTTTCCATCATTCAATGCGCTAACGTTTCCATCATTCCATACGGTAAGTTCTTTAAAAAAAAGTAACGGTACGGTAAGTTTTTAAATAAAAATATGAAAATAATTCCAACAAACACGAAAGAATTAAATCGCACGCCCCAATCGCCGATCAACCAGTGTTAAGTAAACACGCGAGGGGGACACGTGACCACGCAATGTATTGCAGTGCAAAATCCGGCAATAATCCCTCTATGTTGAAAGAGAAAAGTTCCTACCCCACACTGTTAAAAAAATTTTCCTGAAAATAATGAAAAAATATACGGCAGCTGAGTTGCCGGAGTGTTTCCGTTTCGTTAATTATATTTCCGTTATTTTGAGAAATGTCCTGAAAATATTTCGTTAATTATATTTCCGTGATTTTGAGAAATGTCCATTCGTCATTTTTCCGTTCGTCACTTTTTCGTTTCTCAATTCTCCGTTCTTATTTTTTTCGGTTCTTTTTATCCCCGCTTATACTTATATACAGGGCGTCCACTCCTATCGTGGACCAATAGCTAATTTCTTAACCGTTAGAGATAAGCATATAGTTCATTTAGGAAAAAATCTCTAAATTACGAAAGGAATTTTGGGTCTATTCAATGTTTTTCAAAAAATCAAATTTTGAAAGAGCTACGAAATTTAGATTTTTATACAGCCCCCCAGTCCTATCAATCATCTTTAGTAAAACATTCTTGACACTGTAACGTTTAAAACTAAAAAAAAAAAAATCACTGTTCTACCACAAAAATTGACCGAGTTATGACGTTTTGAAAAATCAAAATTTTGCATTATTTCATGACGTCATCGGTGAAGCGATCTCTCATGAAATAATGCAAAATCTTGATTTTTCAAAACGTCATAACTCGGTCAATTTTTGTGGTAGAACAATAATTTTTTTTAAGTTTTAAACGTTACAGTGTCAAGAATGTTTTACTAAATGTCATTGATAGGACTGGGGGGGGGGGGGGCTGTATAAAAATCTAAATTTCGTAACTCTTTCAAAATTTGATTTTTTGAAAAACATTGAATAGACCCAAAATTCCTTTCGTAATTTAGAGATTTTTTCCTGAATGAACTATATGCTTATCTCTAACGGTTAAGAAATTAGATATTGGTCCACGATAGGAGTGGACGCCCTGTATATATGCAAGATGGAAAATTATTTAAATTTTGCAAATTAACAAGCGCTTTTATAGCAGCTTAATATTAATAGCAAATTATGTATGGAATAAATTAGTCCTTTAAGTGTAGCAAAATGTGTAGAACAACAAATACACAAATTGAAATTTTAAAAAACTTTAGAGAAATATTTGAAAATTTGCGAATCAATATAAACATACAAAAAGAACAAACATGGGTAATCACGGGTAATGTGCTGCCTTATCTTTTTCGTTTGTTCTTTTTATATGTTTATATTGTTTCGCAAATTTTTAAATGTTTCTCTAAAATTTCTTAAAATTTCAATTTGTTCATTTGTTGTTTTTTCCAATCTACACATTTTGCGCCACTTAAAGGACTAATTTATTGAACTTCCATACATAATTTGCTATTAATATTAAGCTTCTATAAAAGCGCTTGGTTAAATATGGTGGATGATGATAATGATGGAAAATTATTTAATTTAAATAATTTTCCATCTCGCACACATATATATATATAAAGTATTATATATATATATATAAAAAAGTTGAACACTGAAATAACATAAAAGTGACAAGCGGGTCATTCCATGTCAAATCATCCAGAAAATATCAAAAATGACACCCACCACCTCCGATTTTAATAAAATTTGCAGCAGTTGGAGACTTTTTGATACTGATAACAAAAATACCACTTATATTGAGATAAGTGAAGGGGTTGAAAAGTTATGGCTTTTTAAATATTTTGCTTGGTGGTTCATTTGCCGCCATTTTGAATGACATATGCATTTGTGCAAAAGGCTGTAACTCTTTAACAAATAGTCGTAGAGCTTTCAATTTTTTTTTATTTTGTTCATAATAGTGTAAGCTTTAATTTGAATTGAGTTTAATTGGTATACCTATTTTACATCGTTTTTTTCGAGCGTTTTCTTTCAGTTTTTTGACTGAAAATATGAAGTAACTTTAACAGAAAATTACTCACAAAAACCCCCCTTCGATTTCAAAAAAAATTATGTGCTCAGGTACCTTTAAGTATGTTATAACACCAGATAAAAAAATCTCGATGGGCCATTCATATGATTTTTTTCAAACAATTTTTTTTTAATTTTAAGTCAAAAAAAGGAATCATTTCAAAATAATGTTTATCGCATTCTGTATTCCACAATATGACAATTACCACCCCCCCCCCAAAAAAAAAGAAAGAAAAAATATAATACATGGCAATTTAGGAGACTTTCAACATTAATATAACTACCAAAATACGAATAAGTAATGATTTATTAGTCAATAAAGGCATTTAGTACTTTAGAGCCCTAGCATACTCGTTATACATTAAATTTGCTACTCAAAAACTAAAAACGGAAGTGAATAGCATTATTCTTGAAAAATACTTCATATAAATAATATAAATTGTGATAAAGACGTCAGGCTTTTAAAAGAATACCTAATGTTGCATAGGAGATAAGAGTGATGTACAAATTGCGAAGTGCAAAGGTATAACAGCAAAATTTTAATTTCTTTAGTATTTCATTAAAGATCATAGTTATTCTACTAAATCCAGATTTTTAGAACAGTGAAACACATATTTTATTAAATACATATAAATTAATAGCAATAATATTTGTTTATCTAGTTTTAAAAATTAGAGTTTACCAAGTTCAGAAACATGTCTTGTCCACTTGGTGTGCACTAAAGCACTAGAACTTTCACTGAGTTTATACGTCTTTCCAGTTCTCGTACTGATGTCAACATTACAGAGAATGTGACTCAAAGGAACAGTACAGCTCTCCCGTTCAGGCCAAAAGTAAGATGTTGCTGGGCCATGTGGATGTAATAATTTAATAGCTGCATCACCTTCTTTCATGTGAATTTCAGAAACAAGTCCTAAAAACCATTTTGAGTTCATGACACATGCAACATAACTATTTAGAGGTGGAACGTTTAAAGTACGTTTCAGGTCGTGATTAAAATTTGCGCTCACTGAAAACTCTTCATCGGCACTTATTCTTTTCCCGCTGATGATTAAATTACCCATGGGTTCAAAATAGTGCATGCTTCTGGTTCCAGGCACTGTTGTAGCTCTTTGTAATCGCTTAGTTATTTCACTACGCAGCTCTATCATTTCAATTTTCGAGATTAGAACAAATGTTATGCCTTTGACATGTTCTTTACAGTACTCATACATCATATTTACATTTACTATTTGATTTTCAAGCGGTCTTTGTAAGCTTGCTTTTGACACAAGTCTTTTAACTGTTCCGCCTACTCCATCACAAACAGATTTGCCATGGCTGGTAGCAAAGAAGTTCCATTTCGCTTTTATTCCTCCAAAATCAGCTTCGTGATAACATAAATTCAACAATGTTTTGCAATTTTTATATTGGGCTGCACAACCATCAGTAAAATACTCTACTTTTGTAATATTTGGATATGTCTGCTTTAAATAGTCCATCATTACTTTTTGAGTTCGATACACCATTGCGACATCATGGTTCATGTCATCAGAAAGAACGCAAAAACTTTCGCTTTTTAGGCTGTCACCGTCTTGCTTTATATATAATACAACTACGTGTAAAGTGCAGCAACCATGAGTCCAGTGGTATCCTTGCACTTCGTCCTGTAGTACAAAAGAAAAGTTCTCACTGAAGTCCATAATAATAATTGCTTCATTATTAGACAGTTCTTCTTTTCTTTTTTTTAGAAAAGTGCTTTGTGATTTTGATACATATGAGTGCGGTACTAACTTTTCAATCTTTTCAGCAATTAATTGAATGAAATCTCCCAAGCTAGATGTAAGTTCAATTAAATTTGTTCTATCAGTTGATAGCCACTGCTTGTATTCAATTTTATCATCTGGGTCGAAATCTGGAAATTTTGACTTAAGAAAATCTTCGAGATTTTCCTTTTTGGGGCATTTATTGCATACTCGTAACATGCAATCCCTGTTCATTGAACTACAAACTATTTTTTTAATCAAATCTTGGTAGTTTTCTTCAATTTCTACTGCAGCAATTAGTAACTGAACATTCTGATGTATCATACAAACGCAAACAGAATGGGTACCAGAACTACCAGCTAATACACAATGTTTGGGTCGTAATTCTGCGAACTTTGAAAATCCAATTTTCAAGTTAAATTTCTTCTGGAACTGCACATACAGTTCATGGAGATTACATAAAAGCAGCCTCTTTTGAGCATATACATTTTTGCTAACACTTACCTTGTCCTTCTGCCCTGGCATGAGACGAGAAAGTTCATCATCTTCATAAAAATTCAGAACCAATTGTATTGTCTCATGTGGTAACGTTTTTCCTATTCTTAAGCAAGGAAGTGATAGTAGACCTTTTTCTCTAAGAAGCTTTCTTGATTTCCGAACCTGATACTCTGACACATTAAAATATTCAGCGACTTTTTTTCTTGACCATGATTCAGGAACTAAAGTTAATATTTGAATTTTTTCCCTATTCCCAACTTGTGGAAGTTTTTGTTTCACCATCTGCATTAATTTGTCAAAGTCAGCGGCCTTTTTCTTGTTATCTTTTCCTTCATTAAAGTCCGAACATTCGTTACTTGTAAGTACTTCCTCTGATACACTAAGGGCACTGGCAACCTTTTTTCTTAATGCCGTTTTAGCTTGGCTCAACTTTCTCTTACCAGCAGATGCTCTCCTGTGAGTTGACACTCCATGCAAATTTAATGGGGATACTCCGATTGAACTTAAGCTCTGGTTCAGAACTTCATGTTCTTTTTCTCTGTGAACGAATTCTGGTGCAATTTCATCAGAAAAATTACCAAGAGAATCTAGGGAGTGTCCTTCACTAGGTGAATCGTGTAAATGTCCTTCGCTAGGCGAATCACACTTTTCTTCGATATTGCACTCATCCAGTAGTTTTTTAGCATGCTTCCTGCAAGTGGAACATAGCTTTTTTCCAGGAACAACATCAATTTTAAGTTTACTCCGGTAAATTTGAGCTTGACTTAAACTAATAGCGCGCAGTGATGATTTTTTAATTTGATTCGGATGCAGGCTAAAAATATCACAACATTTCCTTTGTTTCCCCGTATAATAATGCAGAAAATACTTTTTGTGTATGCAACACACAGTCGACGTTTCACAATCTCTTAAATTACATCTTAGCGCAATAAGTTCTCTGTTTTTCACAGAAAGTTCAGATATATCTTGTAAACTGTTTAGATCACATCTCTGATCATTGATATGCAACCCGACTGTACACATTGCAGGTTTTGTAATGATAACAGACTTGAATAAAATAATGAGAAAAATTTCGACTCTGAAAAGATCAGAATGCGAAATAAAGAGTAAATTTTTAAATGGCTAACTAGATAAGAAAACTAAATAAATCGTCTGCTAAATGATTTAACTCTGATTGGCTAAAGCTCAAATCGTCTGCCAGATGTTCCAAATTAGGTTAGATGGAAAAATATCGTCTGCCAAATTTTGGAATGAATCTGACTGATAAAGAAATAAATCCTCCGGAAAATAATTTACATCTGATAGCTTACAAATTAGTCTTCGGTCGAACAATCTGAATTATTTTCGCTGAAATTATTATCGTCTGCCGAACTGTGTTTATTATTTATCGTCTGCCGAACTGTGTTTATTATTTATCGTCTGCTAAATAGCTTTCTTGTGTCACGCAAAAAAAAAAAAAAGAAAGAAAGAAATTGTAACAAGACAAAATTGAGGTTTGAAAAAAAAAATCATATGAATGGCCCATCGAGATTTTTTTTTCTGGTGTTAAAACATACTTAAAGGTATCTGAACACATAATTTTTTTTGAAATCGAAGGGGGGTTTTTGTGAGTAATTTTCTGTTAAAGTTACTTCATTTTTTGAGTCCAAAAACTGAAAGAAAGCACTCGAAAAAAACGATGTAAAATAGGTATACCAATTAAACTCAATTCAAATTAAAGCTTACACTATTATGAACAAAATAAAAAAAAATTGAAATCTCTACGACTATTTGTTAAAGAGTTATAGCCGTTTGTACAAATGTATATGTCATTCAAAATGGCGGCAAATGAACCACAAAGCAAAATATTTAAAGGGCCATAACTTTTCAACCCCTTCACTTATCTCAATATAAGTAGTATTTTTGTTATCAGCATCAAAAAGTCTCCAACTACTGCAAATTTTATTAAAATCGGAGGTGGTGGGTGTCATGGCCTGGATGATTTGACATGGAATGACCCGGCAACTTTTTATCAACTTGAAATTTTGAATTTCCCAAAAAAAAAATTTTGTAATACACCCTTATATACACTAGGTGGCCAAAAGTATCCGGACACTTTCAAAAATTCACATTTTTACATATAGCTCGAAAAATAAGTGATCAATTGTTCTTTAATTTTAGTCATACAAAATATAGACTTCACCGAACATTTCCAAGTTGAAATTAAATTACCCTTGCATTTGGGGGACGATAAGAAGGGGGTTGAAAGAAAAACCGCTTTTTGACCATAACTCTTCGAAAATAGCTCGGAATAAGCTATCAATTTCAGTAATTAATTAGCATACTATGTATAATTACTGTACAAATTTTTATGAACGTACCACTCTTACTTCTGAAGATATGAAACACTTTTGAAAAAACGGCAATTTTATTTGAAGGGTTTTTGCTCATAACACGCAGAGTTTTTGATCAAACCTTATCACAACTTCAGGAAAGATGACAAAATACAAGAGAAAGAACATACTAAAACGGTAAATAAAAATATTAAAAATTCGATGAGATATGAACGTTAAAAGGAAATAATTTTTCACGGCGCATGCGCGAACGACAGAAATTTATAACTACAAAAATATTGTAGCCTGATTTATACTGCATCTTATGGAAAAAGTTCCAGTTGAATATCATGAAAAATGAAAAAGATATCTGCGATCTAGTGAGCTGTATTTCATTCATTCGCAGACAATACATAAATAGTGAGGGGTTGTCCACAAATAGTGTGGTGACAATCGATCATTTTTTTTCAATGTTAAATTGTAAACAGTTTGAAAATTTATATTCGGCATTGTCGTCACATTTCGTCTGTTCGGCCAAAAAGACCGTATACGTAGGTTTCCAAAAGTATCCGGACACCCTCTGAAACGTTGGTTTTGAACGACGACGCAATAACCTTTAATTTAAAAATAGCTCTTTGTGGACAGACCCTCACTATTTATGTATTGTCTGCGAATGAATGAAATACAGCTCACTAGATCGCTGATATCTTTTTCATTTTTCATGATATTCAACTGGAACTTTTTTTATAAGATGCAGTATAAATCAGGCTACAATATTTTTGTAGTTATAAATTTCTGTCGTTCGCGCATGCGCCGTGAAAAATTATTTCCTTTTAACGTTCATATCTCATCGAATTTTTAATATTTTTATTTACCGTTTTAGTATGTTCTTTCTCTTGTATTTTGTCATCTTTCCTGAAGTTGTGATAAGGTTTGATCAAAAACTCTGCGTGTTATGAGCAAAAACCCTTCAAATAAAATTGCCGTTTTTTCAAAAGTGTTTCATGTCTTCAGAAGTAAGAGTGGTACGTTCATAAAAATTTGTTCAGTAATTATACATAGTATGCTAATTAATTACTGAAAGTGATAGCTTATTCCGAGCTATTTTCGAAGAGTTATGGTCAAAAAGCGGTTTTTCTTTCAACCCCCTTCTTGTCGTCCCCCAAATGCAAGGGTAATTTAATTTCGACTTGGAAATGTTCGGTGAAGCCTATATTTTGTATGACTAAAGTTAAAGAACAATTGATCACTTATTTCTCGAGCTATATGTAAAAATGTGAATTTTTTAAAGTGTCCGGATACTTTTGGCCACCTAGTGTACAATAATAATCTTTTGTAGCGCTTGAGAGAGCAGCAAAGGAGATGGGACTTGTTATCAATGCGGACAAAACAAAATTTTTGATATCGACTAATAAATCTCCCGATTTGTCTTCTTTGAAGATAGGTAACTACACCTTTGAAACCGTAAAACAGTTTAAGTACTTGGGTACTCTGATCTCTTCTACGAACGATCTGAAAATTGAAGTAAATAATAGAATCTTTCTGGCTAATAGAAGTTTCTTCGGCCTCAGAAACCAATTCACCTCAAAGTTCATTTCACTAAAAACAAAACTGAGCCTCTATAAAACTTTAATCAGGCCTATTATTCTGTATGGATTTTTGAAAGAAAAATTCTAAGAAAAATCTTTGGACCTACTCAAGAAGACAATAGATGGAGAATCCTGAATCATGAGATAAACAGAAAGAACGACAAATTTGCCGGAACTGACATCGTAAGAGTTATAAAAGCCTCACGTATTCGGTGGCTAGGACATCTTTTTAGACATGCTGATGCTATCCCTACCAAAAAAGTGACTTTTGCAAAAATTGAAGGGATTAGACGTCGAGGACGACCACCCACTCGATGGTTGGATGATGTGGAGAATGACCTAAAACTAATGGGAATCAATCGATGGAGGGCTGTTGCGACTAATAGGGTCAGCTGGAGGAAAGTCAGCAAGTCGGCCTTGGCCTGCAAAAGGCTGTTGAGCGTTTGATGATGATGATACAATAATGATAGCAAGAAACAGAGTTTGACCAAAGTGCCAAAGCTTCAGCTACTATGTACATGTTATGCTTTAGCATCCAACGCGCAATCACCAATGTAAATTATCCAGATATTTATTTTCCAGTGAACCCAATTTACACATAATGCCAAGCTTTGAGTATAATATATTGAAATATATATATATATATATATATTAAACAAAGAAAATTTAGAACAATTAAACCTGTCTTACAAACTTTTATAGACATAAAATATATAATAAGAAAAAACAAATAACATGCAACATCATATATTTTGTCATACAAATAAAATACTTGTTTCAAATAACAACCTTTTTCTTTTAATAATGTATGTTCCATAGAGCTACAATCTTACTAGAATATGCAGTACTGTTACAGTTTGACTGTACACATGAATGCGGTTTAAGTGCAAACTTAGTTAAACATACTCTAACTTCATTATGACGTGGCGACAAAGATCACAAACAGCTCCCCTCCCCTCTTTTTCTACTACGACTCTCTCCACATGATGACTAAGTTTTAGCCTAGCGGATAAAGAAGCATACTCTAGTAGCATAAGATCTCTAGTATTTTCCCAGATTTAAAAAGAATAAAATTTTAATTAATAGACAAAGAATGTTCAGTAAATTTTCAAACTGAAAGAGATGTGACTGATAAAGAGTACTGATAATAGAGCTCAAAATGAAATTCAGCAAACAGTTATAATGGTAAATGAAAAATGATCAAATAAGCTTTGTGCTAAAATATAATTGAAGTTAAAAATCAATGTAAATAAAGCAAATTAGGTAAAAAGTACAGCATATAGATATTTTAAGGCTACAATGGAGCAACACAACATGAAAGCTGTGAGAGAACTATCAGTTCCCTCACAGCTTTTTTGTGCTAACTAACCTAATTTGTGCTTTATTTACATTGATTTTTAACTTTCGATTTTTATGATGGTAGTTGTGATATTATTTCAAAAATTCTTAAAATTGACATCTGATATTTTTCTAACTATCACATTGTAAAGGTTCTTAGATCCATTAAAAAATAACTTACATCTTTTAACAATTCTAATAAAAGTATCATAGACTATGCAATATATATATGTATGTACTATTGGCCCCGATTAAACTAATATTGTTAATTGAAATAAATAATATTCAATTAAGCAGAGTATTTGACAATGCGGGGAAACTTTCTTTACCTCGCCTAAACTAAATCTGTGTGTACATTTTTTAAAAACAAAATACCCAAGTTTGAGTATGCACTGTAAAAACTGAAACAGTCAAAAATGAGTACTTTCATGCTTTCAAATTTTCGTGAATGCTTTTATTTCAAATACGAATCTTTCTGTTTCAAACCTAAGAACCAATGTTTTCAAATCTGAAATTTAAGTGCTCAAATTTGAGTCAAATCACTTTAAATTTGTTAAATGAACTTAATTTTAGCGGGGTAATTGAAATTATTCATATTATATTTTATCTGCTGCTATTTCGAACGAATTGCTCTTTCCAATAATATTTTATCAGATAAAATGTGAGGAACTACTTCTTGTCTTTTTCACCGTCATTTTGTCCTGACTGCGGAAGAATAAATAAACATTGAGTCAAGATGGCGGACAAGTGAAAGTTGCATAGAACGCGGATTATCCTACGCGGAACGCTTAGAAGGATCCGTTGAAAATTTAAACGTAAGTTCACTTAATTTTGTATCATTGAAATTATTTTTCCTATTTTTATTGTAAATACACTCTTATTTCTATATCAATGAGAAAAAATGTGTACTGGCAATGAGTATATCATAGTTTCAAAATTTATGACACCGCTTTGTTTCAAATGTGAACACTTCCATGTTTTTACTTGGTTCCCCTTATACTAACATAACTTTTTTACGAGTTAAATTAATTTATTTAAGCGGGGTGATTAAATTAATTCATATTCTATTTCATCTGTTGCACTTTTGAGCAAATTACTCTTCTCAGTAATATTTCATTTGACATAATGTAGGGAACTATTTTTTGGGCTCGGATCGTGACGGAGCTGCCATGCGATCCGGCGGTCGTGAGTCGTGACTGCCCGCAAGTACGGAACAGCAAAGATGTGTTCAGAAGAATGCGGCATCGAATTCACTGAAAATTTTGAAGGTTAGTGCATCAGAGTTTCAACTAAAATAAAGTTTTCTGTTATTATTTGTTTCAGTGCATGTCAATATTAATTAAAAGATGCGTGGAATGTTCTGTAGAGACGGAACGATTCGGACTGGCCGAATCATGAGATTTTGTCTGTCGCTTTAACCTGTAAGCATATATTGTAAAAATTCATTAAACAATTATAATGAAATAAAATATTGTCCTTTAAGTTGCACAAAATTATACAGTGGGTGCCTATTAATTGAATCGGTGGTTAATCGAATCATTCGCGTTAATTAATCAAATCGTCTAAAACAAAACAAAATCCAGTTTATTAAATTAGCTGCTTTTTTTTGAATCGAAACTGTTCAAAACAAACGTGATTCATGTAAGCGGCGGCTACTGTATCAAAAATTAAATGGGACATTTTTAAATGCTATCGAAAAAAAAAAGCTTTTAAATAAACTAATCTAACCTTCACATTATATTGTGCATATACAACTTTGTGTGTTACGTTCATGTAAAACATTTTCCTTCAGTGAGAAGAATTTAAAAAAATCATTTGTTATTGCAAAGTTATTCGATTTTACAAGCATCGAAGTCATCCTATATTTCGTATAAACCCTATATTTAAAAAAAATCCTTTATTCAGTGTTCACATGCTCTTGAAAAAAAAAATGCTTGAAAAAAATTAAGTTAATTTTCAAGTGCCAAAGTTTAAAAAAAAAAAAGAATTACATGTTTCAGAACCATGAAAAAGTTTGAAAAATTTCTTGATGTTTGAATTTTTTAATTGCTTAGTTAAAAAAAAAATTCTACAGTGCAATTTTCTGAATTTGTGTTTGATATGCATTTTTGCGAAAAATTGTCTCTTGCATTTGAGATTTCAATAAAGACAAAAAAACAGCAAAATATTTGCAAGTTGCAGAACTTGCAAATATTTTGCTGTTTTTTTACAATTGGAAGTAATTTTCACACATGCTACCTAAGATTAGTATATTTATGTTTACCTTCATTAAATTATAAAGGAACTTATTTTTGGAATCATGGCAAAATTGAATTTATTCAGACTTAGCGAAAAATCGCTTTTTGTGCTTGATATGTGTTTTTTTTTTTGCATTTTGTAATTATGTTCAACTTTATTTAATAGCAAATGTATTTTATAGGAAACATGCTAACATTGAACGTGCTTCGCTGAAATTTGCTTCGTATGAAAAAAATGTCAATACTTCTGCATCTTGTAAATGTGTTAATATATTTGATACTGGAAGTTATTTTGACTTGTGGCTACTCCAGATTAGCTTGTTTTAATTTTTACTTTACTAACTAAGAAATTATTAACTTTTGTCTGTTTATATACTTATTTATTTTTGCAAGCGTTATTTTAATCATTATTTACTTATTTTAGGCTTATTTACTTGTACTTCAAATTTTTATTCGCAACTTCATGAGCAAAAGAATTTAAAATACTTGGTATTATTCATGATTATGGTTTTTGCTGCCACCTCTATCTTAAAACTTATACCTGTTATGATAAAAATGTAAAACATAAATTACTCCATAGTGTATGTCGAGATTACAAGAAGCACTTTTTTTACTCCGTTACTCACAAAATTTGTTTCTGAATAGAGGAACAGGATTCTTACTTAAATTGTCATGTTTTAGAACAGGGGTGTCCAACCTTTTTTACTCAAGGGCCACATAGAATTTTTGGAGGTGAGGCGGGCCAACAATATATCAGTTTAGATGGTTTTGTTAGTCCTAGCCCCTCTCTCATATAGCCACTTATTTTTATTTGTTTATTTATTTTATGTGTGTGTGTTGGTCAAAAATAAAGTTCGAAACAAAACAAAAGCATCAATGACAAAATTTTTACTGATTATTTTCTTTTAAATTTTCAATTATTACCATTTTAATACCCATAAATATGCATTTATGTCATAAAGCTCAAATATGACATTTGGTAAACTTGTAAAAATTAGATTAATTGAGACAGGGTTATCGCAGTTAAAGATAAAAATAAAATGATTTTTATTAAATTATTTTTTAGTTAGCAAGCTTCCAGGGATCCAGACATAATCTGTTCACAGGCCGGATCTGACTGCGGGCCTTAGGTTGTTGACCCCTGTTTAAAAAAAAATATAATTTTAAATGAAATTTTAAATTGTTTTAAAATTCATTTTTTCTTTAATTTTGATATTTTTTACAATATATTTGAGTAAAAATACGTACATTGTATAGCCTTATGTACAGTAGAACCTAGTGTAATAATAAATGGGCAAAAAAAGAAATAGGCAAACCTATGTGCTGAAAGAACTTAAAATGTTATGTTTTTAACATTTTGCTGCAGCTATTTTATTAATAAATAATTTATTCATTGTGTATAAACATTTTCTAGATTGATGCTGAATTCAACTTGCTTTACAGCAATAGAGGGGGGAACTTGCTTCGGACCACTGCCTGTGTCGATAGTTGAAGCAAGACATTCTGGAAGTTCTGCAGAAAATCGACCCTTCAAATGAAAGTATGCTATGAACATTTAGCCTGGTGAGCTCTTTCTCACTTTTTAAAATTTCGGTTACTTATCGTTACCCCTTGAAATTTTTGTCGTCTTTCAATAACTTTCTTGAAATTTGTTTTATTAAAATCTCTTTCTAAGAAATTAAGGAAATCATCAAACTTTAACTGTCGAGGGTACAATGAGAGGATATTTTAGTTTTGGGTTCAGCTTTGTTTATAAGTTATAGCTGACATAATGACTGTTAAAGCAAAGAAATCCAATCTTTGTCAAAGAAAAGAATCTTTTAACCCTACACTGCATGGTGTTAATAACATGAACAAAATAAACAATTATCTTTCATTTGCGATGCGTTTTACATCAAAATAATTATTTGGAAAAAATCTAGGACATAATACATGTCTGTAGCCATTTGGCAACATTATGCAGTAAGCATCCAGAGAACACTTCGATTCATCTCTATAGTCTAGAAGTATGTGCTTTGTTTATGTTTCGCGCTAGCTTCTTTCTCTTTCTGGATGGTATGAAATAATCATGCGGACCCAAAAGTGGTGCTTTCGGCTGTTCTCCCCCGTTTATTAGACCTCGCAATTATCAATGCTTAGCTGATGTTCAACAGAGTGAACAAACAAAAAATTAATAGGGTAAAGCCTTCAAAACATGTTATTTTAGATTTCAGTTAGCACAAACGTTGTGCTTACATGGACAAGTAAAATTATTAATAATTTTAAAATATGGTTTTGAAAAAAACTAAAAAATACGCATTTACATAGGAATGCGCTGTGATCATCACGGGTTTCCCTCTAATTTTCAAAACTACTGAATATCCGCACTTAAGTTTACATGCACTTATAATATCAACATGCAATACAGTTTAGCCTTTAGTATTAAAAATAATATTAAATATATTACTTTTATATTTGCAAAGAACGTAAATTTTATCTTTTATTTAGAGTTACATACATACATACAAACAAGCCCACATGTGAAGTTAATAAAAGCGTATTAAAAAGAGGGAGACCATTAGCTACAGAGGAACTAGAGTTACAAAAAAAAAAAGAAAAAGAAAGAAAGCTTGCGCGAGAGAGCCTTCAAAAGATATCAGATTTGACAGAATTGATCATCGGAAAGAACACAGTACAAATTAACAATGATGTAAAATGTCAAAGTGTAAAGGATTATAAGAGTACAGTGCACCAAATGTTCAATACCTCTATTTTTCTACAAAAAAAAAAAAAAAAAAAAAAAAAACTCATTTAAAATCATTTTTATCTGTTGAATGCATGGTGTAGCCATTTGGCAACAAAACTATTTTTAATTAGAAAGTGGTAAAAATTTAGAGTTAACTTTTTTTTAATAATTTTCCATGTTTTCTTATTACATTGACAAACACATATATTTTTTTCTAAGAAAAATAAAAAATCATGCAGTGTAGGGTTTAAACTACCTTTGAAAATTTCTTAAATTAAAAAATATAAAGAATATATTATTTCATTAATTGTCCACAATTTATGCCTCACAAACATTCAAATTATCAATTTTGGATTAACATTATCAGTTCTATGTACAGCATTCTCTTGCTTACTAATTTCGTTTAAACTACTTTTCCGCTTTGTAAGGTTGGCAAGTTTGTAACGTGAAAAGTGTTTTTGTTTTTGAAATATGGTCAGATTGTTCTGACATGGGGTACATTTCTATTTCAGCCCCCCCCCCCCCACTCCCCTTCTCATATCAGTTACGTGTTACGAATTCTTACAATACAAGAATGAAATAAAAGTTTTGTGCTCCGAAAAGATTGAACTTAAAAAAAAAAATAATAATGCTATCAAATTATTAACAGACAAATATACGTCGACATATGCAGTAGGTTTTTAATATTAATAGCAAAATATATAAACAGCAGACATAAAGCTTTGCATGCAAAATTTTGAAGATTTTTCAAGCCCTGACCCATACTATCTATAGCAGTTTTCTGAAAGTTCTATACGTTTAACCGGGCTCAAGAATTATATTGCCCGACATGCCCGGGACATGTAAAAATTCTGATTGTGCATGAATCTTCTACCCTTACATGCGCAGCTGAGCATGTAATTTTTTAATCAAATATTTCTTTCCAAACCTTACTATTTTATATTTTACTTAAAAAATTGTATTACAATGATTCAGATCGAAAGCTATTAATATTCTCGTTCGCATGATTAACATGTTGACTGTTTAACAACTAGGTAGTTTGTTGCTGAGAGAATCGAAATTCAGTTAGCTTGTGATTGATTTGTTGTATTCGTCCTTATTAGAATTTATGCGTTGTACATTGACTAAACCCAACCTGGTAGTGTCATGATGCTGATTAGAACCTGTAGCCTTCACAGTGCTGCCAGGTTCGGATTGTCACAGCTATAGGACAATTTTTTTTCCAATATTTTCAGCACCGAGTGGCATTTCCATTACTTTTAAAATTGGTAGACAGGACAACCCACAGGGCCGACAAAAAGTCATGTCAGCTTTGAAACTAGGGGCCCGTCCTTTGAGGGTACCTGGAACGGAATTGGAACAGCATAAATTTGTCAAGTTTTTAAGGGGTGGGGGACTACCAAAGTGATAAGAGGCCCACGTTGGCTCTTGGGTTAGCTGTTAATTATAGGACAGCTAAAGGACTGAAACGTAGATAATTGTACACTGTACAGGGATGAACCCTTAACCAAAATGCAAGTTTATTTTATTTGTTAGTATATTAGCATTTCTACAAGTGAAAATGATTTTAAAAACTTATGGCAGACAGTATTATATTAATCTGTATCGTTTCGCATAATATTAAAAAAAAATCTATTCAAATTTTAAGCCACACAATTTTTCCTCTTTTTTGACTTAGAGCTGTTTTCATCCCTGATTGTCATCATCATTCTTAATTTTTTTTCTATCCTCTTAATAGGTTAGTAAAGGTATTGAAAAGTTCATGGAAGAAGACTGTGGTCACATTAGAAATCATCATCATGAAGCACCATATGTTTGCTATGAAAAAAATTGCAAACAAGCGTTCATGAAACTCTTCAATAAAAGACATTTAATTAGATTTCACAGTGAGGACAATGGAGAAACTTCTCCAGGTTCATCCAACCATAGTAATAGTTTTTTAGCTGTTTAAGATTGTAAATTGTTCAATATTATTCTGAAATGCATGGTAGCAGTGTAGTGTGCCTTTTTCAAATGTAATCTCATTCATCAGTACTACATCTTCTATCATAAACAGTACCGTAAATTATTTAAAGCATGAAACTATTAATTATTTAACTGAAAAAGGAGTACAACATAATGCCAGTTCACTAATGACAATGTTTGATTCTGCTGCTTCCTCATTGTCCATGTTTGATTTTAAATATAAAATGAAAAAAGCAATTGAAGCAAGTGGTCACTATGTTGAGCCGGAAGAAATTATTTTAGGTACACGATATGAACAAAAATTAAAAGGCATTCCTAATCAAATCTTTAAAAATGACACTTGCCAATATATAAGTATAATAGAGACAATGAAGATAATTATTTCTATTGAGGGTTTTTCGTATGTTTTTAAGACCTTCAAATAAAACAATGGCTCTTTGCAGTGTCCAACATGTTTTTTTTTATAGTGCCAATTCATTTTTAACTGCTGAGAACACAATAGCAATCGAGTTACATATAGTAGATGACGTAGAGCTTATAAATCCATTAGGCTCACATACAGGTGTGCATAAATTGGGGTTTGTCTATTTTTCAATAAAAGATCTGCCAGTGCAACTTCAATCTTCGTTAGATTCGATATATATAGCCAATATACACTATTCTCTTGACGTTGAAAAGTATGGGTATCGAAAAATACTACACAACTTTATTCGTGGCTTGATCAAACTTTCAGAAGAAGGAATAGAATTTCAGGGAGATGTCTATAAAGTTGTAGTTTGGCAAGTTGTGGGCGATAATTTGGGATTAAATAAATTGCTAGGGTTTGTAGATAGTTTTTCAGCCAATTTTTGTTGTAGGTTTTGTTTAGCAAAAAAAGATATTTTGCATAAAATGGTGAAAGAAGATGTTAGCTTGCTGCGTAACAAAACTCAACTTGATTTGCATGTTAATCAAGTGTGCTCTGGTGACTTAACAGTATCAGACTGTGGTGTTAAAAGCTCTTGCTGCCTGAATGATTTGTTATTGGCATGCAACAAGTAATTTGGCAGTAGACGTCATGCATGATTTTTTTGAAGGTTGGTGTGTCAGTGAAATGTTATTAATTTTGCAACAATTTATTTTTAAAGCCAAGATTTTCTCTCAAACACTTTTAAATGCTAGATCATTAAATTTTAATTATGGAATCTCAGAATCAAAATCAAAACCTACACCAATAAACAAGGAAAGGATTTTAAATCCTGATGGTAGTAGACAAAGCGCATCTCAAATGTGGATCCTCATTCGGAACTTACCTTTGTTAATTGGTGACAAAATTAACAAAAATAATGAATTTTGGCAGCTTTTTATTTTAATGCGCAAATTAATCTACACTATAATGGCTCCAGTCATTACAGTGTCTGAAACTTTTGAATTGGCCCAAAATATAGCAGACCATCACAGATTTTTCTTACAGCTCTTTCCAGATAAACATTTATCACCTAAAATGCATTTCGTATTACACTATCCTAGAATTATACGTCAATTAGGCCCGCCAGCTTGGTATTGGAGCATGCGGTACGAAAGTTAGCATTGCCCTTCTAAAAGATGTGCATCAGCTAGCAAAAATTTTGTAAATGTTGCTAAAACTGTAGCCGAACGTCATCAATTAAAAATGGCACATACTTTGCATGAAAAATACTTTAAACTAAACAAATTATCAAATGTGTTAGGAAAAGCCTTTACAGAAATACATTGGCTGGAAGAGGAGTATACAATTTTAAATATGGAGATGATTTGAATGCCTACTCACAAGTTGTTCAATGTAATAGTTTCTGTTTTAATGGGATAATATACTCAAAAAATATAACTCAAAAATAAACTGTTGGTGCTTGTGTGTTAGTGCTATGAGAGGTTCATTAAAGACATTTTTTTGTCGTGTTTTTTAAGAGAATTTTTGAGGTGTTTTTTTTTCATCAACTTAGTTTTGCAAATCTCTCATCCGGCTTATTGGTAGCGGATCTTGTTTTTTAAAAAACTTATATTCTATTGGCTGCTTAGAATGGTTGGTTCTACATTAGTTTTGCAGATAATCTCATCCGGCTTATTGGTAGGGATTAAAAAAAAAAGTAATACCATATTTATATTATGTTAGATGCTTAAAGTTCATTCTGTCGTTTCGAGTTTGATAGTCATTATTACCTAATATTGTTGCAACTTTTTGCTCCTGCAGTTTTCATGAAGTTTAGCCCACTTTTTCTTCATTATGCTTTTACTGGAGGTCATTTTGGAAGTAGTTACTCTTAAAAATGTAACATTGATTAGTTTTGTGGTATTTTTTTTTGGGGGGGGGGTGTCATTTTATTTTGGCGTGTCAATGTACTCATGTACAGAACTTTCTTAGTTTTTAGTGCCGTCTTTTCTGAAATTATTTCAGTGCAGATAATTTTACCCTTCAATGTTTATGCAAGGTATACCCCTCCCTCATTGACAATTTAATTTGCCAGCCGGAAGACTGCATGACTGGACATTATCTTGGTTTAGCATTAGTGGCTAGAGCAGCCATAAAACCGATTCGGATGGTGAAACTGTAATTTGCCAGATAGCTACTAGTGTTGCATTGGGATTTTGTCGCGGTCATGTATGTTGGTAAGCATGGTGGTCCTCACGGCCGTTGTTATTTTTTATTTCTGTAAGTCCCTGCATTTTGTATTCTGGAAGCGGTCTACGCCCCGTCATTGAGGGATGGGTAAACAGCTTGCGTAAATTGTAAACGTGACGTCTACAACTGAAATTATTATTTTTTTTAACCATTTTGAACGTTTTTGTATGCTTGTATGCATCAAGTAGAAATGACCTTTTTTATTTTATATCTACATTTTGTTGTTAAAAATATGAGAAAAACCATGATTTTGCTTACAAAGCAAAAAAAAAATATTTTCATGTGTGAATATACAGGGTGACCCAAAAGTCCGGACAGACTTTAAAATTGAATAATTCCAAAACGAATAAAGATAAAAGCATGCGGTTTGCACTAAACGGATAGGAATTGAGCCGAGTTTTGTATAGTTATGAAAAAACAGTTTCATGCCTACATTTCTATGCCTATAAGCTTCGGCTACCATTACTTGCCCACAGTTGCTCCTTTTTATATCGTCTGCTACTTTGCATAGCCTCAAATCAGACACCTGACAGCGCAGTGCTTTTAACCACCAATAGAACTAGTTTTTCATTACCACACACAACCCGGCTCAATTCTTATCTGTTTAGTGCAAACCGCATGCTTTTATCTTTATTCGTTTTGGAATTATTCAATTTTAAAGTTCGTCCTGACTTTTGGGTCACCTTGTATATGTTTTTACTAAAAGCAACATGTGTTGCTATTGCATACTTGTGATTGACTAATATTTTTAAAAATTTTTACTGATTTACAATTTTGCATTTGTTTCTCATTTTATGTCTTGGGCAATCTCTATACACTACTGGACTCAATTCTGCGCACTTTTCTTCAATTTTTTAAAAATTTCATTATTGTACGAGGGTTGTTTTTTTTTTCAACCTCCGATAGACTATAAAAAAAAAACGGATTCAAATGCAAAAAATCTTTTATTATCAAAAGTAAGGTATAATACCCTGCAATTTTTTACATAATCACCTTGACGATTGAAACATTTGTTATATCTGTGAACAAGCTGTATAATAGTCTCATCGTAAAATGTTGCCACCAATGATTGGAAGTGAGTTGTGACGGTGTATTTGGGTTCCACGCCACTATGGAAGCACGATGCCTTTCCAGACCCCCAGCAGGGGTCTCCAAGTCCCTGCTTCAGTTCAGGGAACAGATGTAAGTCACTGGGTGCTCGGTCGGAACTTTATGGTGGGTGTTTAAAAATGTCCCATTGCATGCATGAAATGGCTGGAGGAACCGTTGGGTTACATGAGCTCTATGATGAAGGACATTGCAGTGCACCCCTGCTTGGGGGCATGGCAATGCCCGGCATCCCTGCTGGGGTTCTGGAAAGGCATCGTGCTTCCAAAGTGGCGTGGAACCAAAAGACACTGTCACAACTTACTTCCAATCATTGGCAGCAACATTTTACGAGGAGACTATTATAAAGCTTGTTCACAGATATAACAAATGCTTCAATCGCCAAGGTGATTATGTAGAGCATTGTAGAGCATTGTACCTTACTTCTGATAATAAAATATATTTTGTATTTGAATTCGTTTATTTTTTATAGCCCACCGGAGGTTGAAAAAAAAACAACCCTCGTATAATGAATTGTTAGATTTATGTATTAATTCATTTTTTTCCTTCTGTAATATGTATGAATTCATTTCATGTGAATATTATGTATAATGTTAATTGTTTATTAAACAATTACAAAGGTTAAAAACAATAGTATTAGTTTTGAAAAAAATAAGATATTTAATACTCAATTATAAAGTCTAATATTTTGTAGGAAAATCCATCAACTTTTGCACTTAATTTCGTTGACAGAGCTAACTATCAAACTAAATCACAATTCATTTGAAAAGTTTTGTTAAAGTTTGGTAAAGTAAAATATTAAAATTAAAAAATAAAATAAAGGTAATTATTTGCATGAAATGAATACATACATATTAGACACACATTAAGAGGAATTATAAGTTTGTGATTTAAGTTAAGTAAGTAAATCTAATGACATTTTATATACAGGCTGAAATCTTTGAAAGATTGAAATGGATCCAGAATTAAGTCTGGGTGAAATTATTCTCTGTTATGGTACACTTGTTGTCAAAACTTAATGTTATGTTGTATTGTTAATGAGATGTAGCTATTTCAGTTTTCAACGGATTCGAAAAATATTTATAAACATGTTGTTGTGATTAACAATGTTTTGCTCACAAAGTAAAAAAAAATTATTCATGTATTTATATTTTTACTAAAAGCAACAGTTGATGCATTTGAATGCTTAAATTCTACACAGTTTGCAATAAAAAGATTTGATATTACATTAGTTTTGTTTTTGTTTCATGATACATTCATATAAGAATGGAGTAACAATTTTAAGCTCTTAATTTAGCATTTTTAGATTAAAGCAATTATTAATTCAAAACACTTCACATGCTCCTTGTTTTTCATAAATTGTTTCAGCAGCGTAAGTACTCTTTCGTGATTGTGTTGCTTTTGTTTTATTTCGCGATGTTCAGCTTTTCTTATCATTATCTTTACAGTTGTTAAAGTTACGAATATTTTTAGCAAGCACCACGGGTGGAATTGCATCTCTTGGGTAAGATGATGAGAGATGCTACTCCACCTGTGCCTGCCACTTACAAAAAGAAAATAATAACATTCTGCCAACTGTGGATACAATAATAAGAAAAAGGGAACATCATAGAGTAAGAAAAAAGCAGTGCAATACTCATATATGAAATAAAGATAAATTCAAAAGCGAGTATGTATAGTGAAGTTCGTACTCGTCTTTGAAATTGCTGTATACTCGGAAACGAGCACATACAGCTCAGTAAATATTCATATTTGAAATTACGGTATACTCAGAAATGAGTACAAAGACCTCGGGTATTACTCAGTATTGAAAGCAGTACATGCTCCAAATTGAGTACATATAGCTCGGTTTACGCTCATTTTTGAAACTCATTACATACTCACAAATGAGTACGTAACTACTCTGTTAATACTCATTTTTGAAAATATTACTTGCTCATAAATGAACACACAACTCGTTATATACTCATTTTGGAACCCATTACATGCTCAATAACGAGTTTCTATTACTCAAGACTGAGCACATTTACTTCACTTTCGAGTAGGTGAAAGGTTTCAAACCCGAGAACTAGTGTGTTTCAATTCTGAACACCAAGTCGTCGGAGCCATATTGTGAAGGGTGCATGTTGTCAAAAATGAGCATTTTTTCGTCAATTTTGAAATTGTTGTTTTAACAGTGTGGAATTAGCCTGGGGCATATACCTGGATAATTGCCCCAAAATCATTTATCTACCCACTCCGGGAAATTATTTGATCCACATCACAACAAAAATCAAATGAATGAAGATGATTGAATGCAGTGAGGTAACTTTGCATTTAATAGATAAGAATAAAAACATTTTACAGTAAGTCAATTATTAGTCAAGTCAACGCATGACAATGACCAATAGCATACATAAACTAAGGTGCGCTCCCCCGCAAGATTTGTAAGTGTACCCCCACCCCCTATTACGATATAAAAAAATATTTTCCCCCTGTAACTTATAGAGCTAATTTTCTGGATTGTGCGCTTTCAAACCTTTTGCCGCCCCCCTTCAGCAACCTCAAGGGCGCTATGTATGGAACTGACAATGACTAACATGAAAGATGTTTCATTTGCACATGACTTCGGCTATCAAACACACACACAGACACAAGTATTTTGACTTAGATCATGTATGGGTGTACAAGTAATGGCCACCGACCACACATTTTAGTTCATAATATTAACTTAAAACTTAGCTTCAAGCTATTTTTAGAGAACTTTCTGTATAGCTATAAAATTATTAACTAAAATACTAGTAAAAATTAAGCCATCCATAACAGAACTATATTCAGCATAAAACTTAATAAAAACTCTATATGTTAAATGAATGCACAGTAGGAATTAGCAATGCATTAATCATTTCAATTATAAGCTGAAAAGCAGGGTTCGTAAATATCGTGATATTTGCGAAAATATCCGATATTTTGATATATACCCGATATTTTCAATTCACGCTTCAAGCTTAATTCTTTAATCAGTAACTACATCCTCAAATCAATGTTATTTATTTCCTTAAATAAGTATTATGACAGTACAGACTAAAAATTAATGTTTCTTTCAATATTTCTCTACATAAATATACATTAAAATTTACAACAATGAAATGTTATGCAGCCATTTTTGCTGAAATGTAATTGTTTAATGTTTTAAAAATTACATAACCTAATGATGATGTTGGCTACTATACTGGATATTGACTATTATGTTCATATAAAAATAATTACAGTATCATATACATAAATATCAACTATCATGTAATATCAAACCAAAACATGAAAACTTATTGATAACCGTACATTATACACTATTAGTGTAATTGATTATTACAATATGTAATATTTATATGTATTTTTTTTTATACCATAACTTTTTTATTAATTAATACTTCAAACTATAATATTGACTTTATTTGAAAAACATTACAACTAAACAGCTTATTTATCGTTTTATCACATTGCAAAGACATAAAACAAAACTTGAACTGAACAAAATAAACAAATATAAAATTTAAATCTTTTGTTTTGTTTTACATAGTAATTTTGTTACTAAAACAAAAACTATATGTTGCATTTTTCGGTTGTATTATTATTTTTTAGCACTAACACACCATTGTACAAACATTAGACACATTTCCATATTCTGATTAACTTTTCATTTTTAACTAGGCATTTTTCATCTCTATTCAAGTTGTTTTTTAACTTCTAATTTTATTATCAAAAAATAAAAAAGGAATATCATATTATTTATTACATCATACTAAAGATGACATCATTAATATGATGAAGACAATTTTTCTATTGAAAATATCGCATTTCAAAAAATAAATATCGAAAATATCAAAATATCGTGATATTTTCAGAATAAATACGGGATATATATCTACTGATATGTATCGGCGAACCCTGCTGAAAAGTAATCAAAAATTGAACTTACTTTCTGCTCTTTTCTGTGCATATGGATGGGAATCCTTCGCCCCAGTCAAGAATTGCTCCACTCAAGATCAGCCACAACCTAAAGAAGGGAAGGGGGAATGAGAATTTTTTTTTTAAAAATAATATTTTTGTATGATTGCATTTTTTAAAATTAACGTGTGATTATTATTTATATATATATATATTTTTTTTAATATTTAAGTTTGTACACTATTTTTTAAAATTTAAGCAGTACTTTTCTTCGTCATTAGAGACTTACCGAGAAAAAAAGTAATTCAAATTTTATACTTACTAATACTGTCATCCCTGCTTAATTGGGTAACGGATAAATGAATACCCCGCCTAAATGAATAAAACATCCTGGAACCGTATCATAGACGCAATGATAAAGATTCCCGCTTAAACAAATACCCCGGTTAATCAAATAGTATTTCTTGGAACCAACAGTATTCGTTTAAGCGGGGCCGACAGCACCGTCGGCTCCAAGAAATAGTATTCGATAAAGCGGGGGATCTTTAATATTGCGTTTCTGGTATGGGGAAGATTCGGTTCCGAGATATTATACTCGTATAAGCAGAGTATTTGTTTATCCGTTACCCCATTAAGCGGGGATGACAGTAGTACCATATTCAGAGCTATTTTAAAGTACGAACAAAGCTATTTGAATGCAAACATTCATATACTCTCGGCCTCGTTTAAACGAATGCTGTCGGTTCCAGGAATTATTATTTGATTACGCGGGGATCTTCAACATTACGTCTATGCCATGGGTTCGGGGATGTTTTATTTGTATATGCGGGGTATTCGTTTATCAGTTACCCGATTAAGCGGGGACCACAGTATTAAATTTAAAGTTTATTGCTTTTCAATTCTTCTTAAATCTTATGACACCCTACAGTAATCTCTTTTACAGTTATTTAATCATTCACACATGAAACAAACATTAGAAAAAAAACTTCATAAGTTCAGAAATGTGTTAAGTCAATAAAATGCAAGTTTATTTTTAATTAAAAAAGCAGCTGAAAGAAAAGTTACCATCATTTCAAATTCTTAAGAAGGGGACTAAAATAAAACACAAGTTATACACTACGCAATACTAAAGACTTAAAAAATAAATAAAGCTGGATTGAATTGTGTAAATGTAAATTACGGCAATTTGGTTTGCATTGGTATGAGGTAAATTAAGTCCTCTTGGCTAAGAACATAATTTTCTTATTTTAAATTAATAATTATACCTTATGTGGATAAATATAGGAGTTAATTGGATATTCATTTACATTTCACAGAGATATACAATATACTTCGGTACCATTTTCTGTTAAATAGGCAAAAAATGAAGACAAAGATTACAGTTAAACATGTTTGCATTCGGAAAAATATAGTATCCGGCACAATCAAAAACTGTCTAGTCTAAAATCTGACTACTTAATACTTTGTCTAATTTTACGAGAAAAACACATTAGATTCCCAACCTATCACTTAAAATCGCGTATTACGTTTTAACAGATTGCAATTGCAAAAATAGTTTGTTACAGGAATGGAGAGATAAAACAATGCTACACACATAATAAAATACAAAAAAAAAGAGCACTTACTTAATAATAATGCTTCTTGCTTCATCTTTTGGTTTCTTCACTCACAGCTTTCGGCCGATAGCTTTACTTCAACTATCGGCCATCTTGTCTTTCCCGCGTATGGCAGCTAGACAGCTACGTCACGTCACTTCTCCTTAGCTTCAATCACATGCTTTTCACAGTCAATCCAATAGTCCGTAGCCTACGAGTTTCAGTGCTGCTGAGTTGTGCTAATCCTCGTAGGCTATGGAAATGATGAAAATGCGAAATATTTCACGGAATATTTCCGTTTTTTTAAGGAAAAGATACGTTTTGAAACGAAAACGGAAATTTCCTGTTAAAATCAGTAAAAATCTTCCTGAAAATTCAGGTTTTTTTTTAACAGTGCATTAAAGCCGGGTTGGATGCAGAAAACGACTTTATTCCGCGAAGCCGGGTTAACTCTGGGTTGAATATAACATCCCACAAGAATAATAACAACCTTTCTCAAACGTTAAAAAAAAGTGAAGAAAATATGGGATAATAGCAATCGTGTATATTTTGTTGAATTAAAGTAATAATTAAAACGAAGAGTCACCAGTTTTGTTTGTCGAACGTTACCTTGTTGCTAAGATTTTGGAGCACTTTGGTCGAATGGTAATGTAATTTTACTCGAGGTGAGCCTTGAATAATGGCACAATTAAAATCACTTTCAGCTGCTGTAAAAAGTGATGGAGAGAAACGGAATGGCACAAACATCTTAAAAAAAAAAAAAAAAACTCTTTAAAACCACACATATAGGGTGATCCCCCCCCCCCCCCCCCCCAACTTGGTGAAGAATGAAATTTCCGCTAAAAAAATAATTTACAAAAAATTAAATCGAAATTTTAAAAAATGGATCCGAGGTGCAAATCTACAGGGTTCGAACTAATTTTATACCAGATTCAATTCTGAAGGTGCTATGGCACCGCGTGGACGGAGGCCAGCCAGAAACATCCTTTCACAATATCTTTGGGCTTACTTTTTTTTATTATATTGAGATTATTATTTTTTTTTAACTGCTGGGGGTATTGGTCAAGTTCTGATAGAGCTACAGTTAGGTTTCCTGTCCATTTAAAATTGTGTTAATCCGAAGTATAAATTATGTGAAAAAAGTCTAAATTCACCGTTAAAGGGCTAAAGTTTGTGCAATCTGACTTATTTATCATTTCCTTATAACTTTTGCTTTCCCTTAAACTGGCCACAAATGGTGTATTTACCCTGTTTAACATTCGATTTCCAACGGTTTTTTTCTTCGACTGGTTCTTTTTCGGTAGCCAAGCAAGTTTCTTTCATTTTACATAAAGGTAACCTAATAAATTAATAGACGCTATTCACATGACGCTATTGCGGGTCTTGACCGGCAATAGCTGCTGGCTATTTTTGCTGGCTGGAAAAAAAATATAATATTTCTTGCGAGGGCTAAATACATCGAAAAATATATATATATACCCCCTAAACTATATTCTTGGGCAAAAAGTACAAATTAAATGCATAATATAGGTGAAAGGATAAATACGTTCAAAAAATTTTGCATTCATATTTGTTCCCAAACGGGTTCAACCCCAACACCCGACTGTCCAAATGACGGGCTTTAGTTCAAGGAGCCCCTATTCAATGAAAATAACATTAGCCGGATGACTTTTCAGTCATAAACTGTCATCTTTTACATTAAGGGCCATGCTCTACATCGACGTAAAGCAGAAAAATTAGGCAGAAGCGTAAAATAGATTCAATGGTGTTCCTATGGAAAGTACCCGGATTTTCGGTTTCTGCCTTCAGTTTCGGTCGCGTTTTACGCTGATGTGGAGCAGGGCCCTAAGAGCTCTTAATAGCTTTGAAACACGTGTCGACAATTTGAATTGAGTCGTTTATGCCTCATAATGTTGTTATTAGGTGGATTTAATCATTTTAAGCTTTGAAAACCGGTTTCAAATCAAGAAATAATGAAGATATAGGTATTTTAGTAATTTTTTTACCAAAATAAATTCTGTGGCTTGGTTCTAAAAGGGCCTAAGTCAAAAATGTTAGTTTCGAGAAAAAGGCGATGAAAGATATTTGAGATTTTTTAGAATGCTATAACTTTCTTATATTAAGATTCCCATTATTATTTTTTGGTATTTGTTTATTGTTAGTGTAAAGAAACATTATTTTATCATATGAAATTTTTTATATATTATATTATATATTATATAAATATATAATATATATAATAATTTATATAATATATAATATATATTATTATATATTATATAGACATTGGCCTTTGTAGAATTAGAGTTTTACTAAATTGGAAACTTTTGATGTAAATAAAACAGAATGTGAAAAAATTGACATTGGCCCTTTTAGAACCAAGCCACAGAATTCTTTTATACGTCGTTTTTATGATTTTGATGCCATCACTTTAAAAACTGCAATCTCTTTGCATCCGCTACAGGAATCGGATTTTTTGCACTTTTGATGTTTAATGCGCTTTTTTAAGAGGAAAATAAATGAAATTTATTCTTATTTTTTATTAAATTCAAAAATTTTAAACGAAAACGTTTTTTAAGAGTGGCTTCTATCAAAAAGTGGAATATTGAATCGATCGATTTTTTTTTTTTTTTTCAATTCTAAGACTTTCAACATCTTCATTTTATATTTAGAAAAATTGAACATAATCTGGATTGGAAAAAGATTGATAAATCGGGGAGGCCACAAAAACTCCCGCTTCAAAGTTTCAATGGTGCAATTTGCGCCCCCCCCCCCCCCCGCCCGGATACATTTCTGTATGCATCAATCGATTTTTTCCTTTTCTATCTTTTTTTTTTTTTTCAAAATTGTTTGATTTTTCGCTAAATTATCTAGTTTTGCACAAAAAACTGACCCTGTGAAAAATTCTGGACAGACCCCTGGTGATATGATTAAGCGCAATCATCCAGGGCCCATATAATTGCAAGATCTTCTCGGTTTGGTTTGCCATATGATATGTGTGTACATCGTTTGATGGAAAAATTATTTTAGTTATTATGCACAAATTTCCTTTTCATGCCTTCGAAATAATTCTATTTTTTGATGCCGATTCCGAATGTTGTACATACCTTGTAAGAGATACATTTCAATGTTCTCTAATTCTTTTCAATTTTTTTCAGTAACAATCTGGAGTGCAACAAGTGCGGTGTCAGATTTTGACGCGCACTTGCTTTGCTTCTACTTTCGCCTAAGAAACTACATCGCAATGATTTTTCGAAGAAATGCAACGAAGCTTTAAGATCAAGGCTTGGGAATTGCTTTAGGATATGTGCTTCAGCGACTCCACGCAACAGCAAGAGAATGTTGGAGTGCATATTATAGAAAGTGAAGGCCACTACAAGTCTTTACTCATTTTCGTAATGTCGCCAGCGCAAGGCCCTCAAACTTTACATGCTGTCCTTCATGTAGTAATAGTTTCTGCTTCAGAATAGATCGATTTATATTGATAACTTTGATCATAAAGTTGTTCAATCTGAGCAAGTAAGTGTTTATTGAATATGAAAATAAATAGTTATACCTCCATCAACGAAATCGTTTGACGAACGTTAGTTTTTTTTACGGTCTACATCTTTCAAATAATATGTAAAGTACGCCTTCGATTTTGAGACTTTCCTGCCAGCAAAAGAAGATCTGCATGAACATAAACTTTCCAATCAACCGTCATAATTCAGAGGCTCCTAATCAAAAGGAGGCAAAGTTGCTGCCTGAAAAGAGATTTCTTTTGTTTGATCTATGAGAGACATTTTTCCCGTCATTTGTGTAACCACCAGTACCACGCTACGTACGTTTGTGTGTTTTCGTCTTTTCTTTTCACTTTGATTTTTGATTGTGTACAGTCAGAATTACTGGCAATCGGCTTACACACACATTTGTTTCAGTTACAAAGAATAGAGTGAGCTTTACTGAAAGTAAATAAACGTTTCAGTTGTATTGTGTTTAAAAACTTTTAGCATATTAAAAGAAATTCCTTGACAGCATACCAGTGCCTTCGTTTGTCGAATTTGAAAAGAAAACTTTAGAAATTCTGAAGCGTAGTGCTGCATATGTGTTTGTGAATACACGAGATTTGATAAGGCGCCGATGATACAATTATCGTTATTAAAGATTGCCCGTGTAAAAAAAGAAGGAAAAAGTTTGTCGGAAATCTTCATTAGATTGGTTATCAAAGCAAAGTACAGTAACTGATATGCAGGTGAACTAAAAAGAAACTTTGAATCTGGAGTGGAAAAAAAATGGCTTGCGTCATAAATCCTCGGATTTGAACGAAACGAGTTTTATTAAAAGATGTTTTTCAAAACTCATTTCGGAGTTTACAGTTAAAGTTTGAGCAACAATGCTGGTTAACTTATCTCATTAACAATTTCTGCGCCAACAACAATGAGAGTTTTTATTGGAACAACAGTAATGCTACTGTGGATGCTAACCTATCTACACGTTTGAAAACTGAGGGAACTCTTGGGGGTTTTATCGTTGATAAAGTTCATTAAGAAAACTTCCATACCATTCCACAATGGCAAATAATCCTCAGACCCAGAATGGATCTAAATCACTTTGTTCCTCTGGCGAGAAGCTGCACACTTGTGAAGTTTGTTTTAAGGAATTCTCTGAACTAAGATACATGAAAAGACACGCTAAAACCCATAGTAGCGAAAAACCGTTCTCTTGTGAACAGTGCTCAAAGACATTCCTCAATGCAACCTATTTAAAGACACACTTGAAAATCCACTTTGGCGGAAAACCGTATTCCTGTGAACGTTGCTCGAAGACATTTTCCAGATTTGCGCATTTAAAGGAGCACGTACGCACTCATACTGGAGAGAAGCCATATTCGTGTGAGAGTTTGCTCAAAGAAATTCTCGAACTTGATCACCTGAAAGACACATCGGAGAACCCATACTGGCGAAAAACCGTTTTCCTGTGAACAGTGCTCAAAGGCATTCTCGGACGCTTCGTTTTTAAGAAAACATGTGAGAACTCACACCGGTGAAAAACCCTATTCCTGTGAACTAGAGATGCAAAAAACCCGTAGTTTTTGAGAGCCGGGAAAAAACCCGGGAATTTTGGGGAATAAACCCGGAATTTTGGGGAACATTGGGAATTTTGACTGTAAACAAACACAGTAATTTTCTACATAGTTGTTATGCCTAATGTATGAGTAAAATATAAAGACTTCGTCATTATTTGAGTTAAAAATGCAACAACTTTCAAAACAGTACTGTTATTAAGTGTCATACCTTTGGAGCTCTTAAAAAAGAGAGAGAAAAAAAATATGCCAAAAAAAACATTAAAAAAAAACTTTTGTGTTAGTTATCTAAAAAAAAGTTATGTTAGTTTCATTAAATACTAAACGTTTTATTTAAAATTAAAAAAAAAAAAAAAAAAAAAAAAACATCAATTAACACGCGTAGAAGCAATCTCAATTTGAAATTATACCCCGTGACAAAACAAACTCAAGATAGGATGGCCTCTTTCACTTATTATTTTGAAATAATTTTCTGACAAGCAATTCCATGTACTGCAAAACATAACTATAGGAAATATCTTGTGAATGTATCTAATTAGGGTAATAATTAAAAATTTTAAAAGCAGAATTTTTTAACACTTTGAAAATTCCCAAAACTACCGGGAATTTTCAAAATTCCCTTCCCAAAAAACCCGGTTTTTTCCCGGGAATAAACTGGGTTTTTTCCACTCTTTGCATCTCTACTGTGAACAGTGCTCAAAGTCATTTTCCGACGCTTTATGCTTAAAGGTACATCTAAGAACCCACACTGGCGAGAAGCCATATTCGTGTGAACAGTGCTCAAAGGCATTTTCTCAGACTTCAAGTTTCAATAAGCATATGAGAACCCATACCGGTGAAAAACCATTTTCCTGTGAACTGTGCTCAAAGACATTTTCCCAGTCTTCAAGTTTGAATATCCATTTGAGAACCCACACAAATGAGAAACCATATTCTTGTGAGCAATGCGCAAAGACATTCCCTAGAGCTGCAAATTTGAGACTTCATTTGAGAACACATACCGGAGAAAAACCGTTTTCCTGTGAACAGTGCTCAAGGGCATTTTCTGACCCTTCAAGCTTAAGGAGACATATGAGAACTCATAAAGGCGAGAAACCATGACACCATGAATCAGGCACTTTCTAACGCTTCATGTTGAAAGGAATATTTGGGAACCCATACCTAGGAATCACGGCATACGAATCGGTACAAGTGAATTTGCAGGAAAAATAAAGAACTAGATTTTTGTTTTTCGCAAATATAGACCTATGCGTCTACTGGATACCGGTGTAGATTTTTTTCCAACATCGATCGTCGTAAAAAGAAGTTGCTTCTTTCTGCAACAGTTCTATAGAAAGTCCTGAATATAAAACTAGATGTGTTTGACCAGGGTTGTAGTTTAGACCGGACCATTCTGATTTTGACCATGCCAGTGATAAAAGCCGGCAAAAACCGAATTTTACTGCAAGAAGGTGTCCAAAAGTTTAAATATTGCTCAAAAGCGTTTAATGTGAAATCAAATTTGACAGCACATGTGAGAAGCCATGCTGGTGAAAATCGTGTGTCATTAATGAAATTTCTTGAGAATGATTTTCCTTGAAGGCCGTTTTCCCAGTAACGTGAATATTGTTCGAAAAATTGCAATGCGGAAATGTAAGACCAAGGCTTCACTAGATAGCGTTTTATACAGGCTGTTTCCTTTGATCAAAATCTTTGGGATAAAAACGGTGGTCCTCGTCCAGCGACATCTATCAAATTTTTCGGTAACCATCATTATATACAAATCCGATAATGAAAGACAAAATTAAAAGTTAATTTGTTGGCGACAATTTTACAATTTGGCAAGCAATTCTATTTTAGTATATTTAAACGTTATTTAATAGCTTGTTTTATTTGTTGGTTTAGTCTGCATTTTAACGGCTTATTTTAATTAGTTAGCGAATTATTTTTCATTTTAATTGATTCTAATTATTAATTAACTATGAAACGACACTGGCACCGCAGAGCGATAAATGGCGAAATCTATTCGCTAAGCGAGCCAATACTACCAACGGGTTGCCATAGAACTTTTTAAAATTCAGTCCACAGTTCGCCATGATAGTTGGTCGTCGCAATATTGTAGTTTTGTTTATTTTTTTTCGTACTTGTATTGATCTTTAGTACCAAGCTATTATATATGCTCATTTCGTTGTTACTAAAAAAAATAATATGTTTTGCTGTCAATCGTCTTTCCGTTGTTCACCATCGCACGGCACATTTCATTCTGGGGCATCAAAATAAAAAAATGAAATGTCTCGACGAATAGATTCGCCATTTATCGCTCTGATGCGTCAACGTCATCAAAATGAACATCTGAACTTTTGAGTAGCAATTAAGATCGTGTGAGCAACAATAATGAAACAAAATAGTAAATTAGAACAATATTATTTCATTGCTACATTTTTTTTTCGTCGGTGAATTTCAGCGTATATTTTATTAATGCAGAGATGTCAAAATTGAACGCCATTGTTATGTTGTTAATTCGAAGAAAGTAAACAGATGAATGAATGTCGTATGACTGAATCATAAGTTGTGACCAACTTTACCTGAAAGGGGAATTTATTTCCCCGAAAAACCATATTCCTGTGAACTGTGCTCAAAGACATTCCCCAGAGCTGCAAATTTAAACCGTCATTTGAGAACCCATACTGGAGAAAAAGTTTTAGGGCCATGCTCCACATAAGCGTAAAACGCGACCGAAACTGAAGGCAGAAACCGAAAATCCGGGTACTTTCCATAGGAACACCATTGAATCCATTTTACGCTTCTGCCTAATTTTTCTGCATTACGTCGATGTGGAGCATGGCCCTTACTGTGAACAGTACTCAAAGTCATTTTCCGACGCTTCACATTTAAAGAGACATATGAGGACTCGCAAGAAGAGATCATGTTCCCGTGACGACGATAACCCTATTATAGGGTTACGGACTCTTAAAAAATTTCCAAAATACTAAAATAAGACAAGCATGTTTTTTGAACTAAAGACAACGAATACTAACCAGAAAGAAAAAACTTCACAAAAAAAAAGTAATGCAGAATACATACCTTTATTTGAATCTAATTGACTGATAGAGCAAAATTACAAAGTGAAAACCGATCATTCACAACACAATAGCAGAGAATCGACAGTGAAGAATGCAAAGATTCCCGCCAAAAGCGACTAGTTGACGAAAACAACGATAAGCAACGTGATGTTGCGTTATCTATCAGCATGTTTGTCAACGTTTCAAGTATAATTAATTTGCCACAAAATGTTGCGTTTCAAAATTTTGCTTTTGTGACGAATCTTCAAAATAGCGTGTTATCACGTTGCCTGGAAAACAGTAACGATCTGTCAACCAATTGTAACGTAATGAAACGTAAAGGTTGCGTTTCAGTGTTACTTGGGCTGACTAGAGTCCTATATGAATACGTAGTATTCAGAGTAGCGACAACAGCCGAGTTCGAATAGGACAACCGGTTACAAGCAGAAATGGGGTTGCCGTGAAGCTGCAAGTTTGGCTTCGTACTCGCCCAAGAGTTTCATTTCTAAAAAAATGTCACAAACGGTGTGGTGTGACGGTGAGCGTGAACAAGAGCAAGAGAGGTCTTAAGCTTTACACGAATGCGATAATGTGTAATGTTGGTAATTTGTTCGAATTTGATTTTAACTTTAATAAAAGCAAAAGGTTAGCAGTATTTAAAAAGTATTTTCTCGAACTCAAACCTCTGAAAAACGATTAGTATTCCAATGTAATGATACTCTTAAGGTTTTAAAACAGCGAAAACTGTATTTGCATGTAATTGATCCAAAGAAAAGGAAGAAATAAAAATACTAGGTGACTGAATACTAACTAGTAAATAAATTCATCGCGCGTTTTTGTTTTATTATTAAGTTTACCATCAGGAAGATTTTT